>JAGFPH010003067.1:105849-130535 GCA_018207615.1 Philaenus spumarius
CATTGAAAACATTTGCATCAGCTGTGCTTTGTATTGTTTAAAATGGTAAAATTTCACTTTTTAATTTAATAATAGAAAACGAATTTTCCCAGACTGGTGACCATTTCCAATCGATTTCTCGTGGCCAAAAAGCCCATATAAAATCAAAAAGTCAAAAATCCTTAGACGGAGATTCCAGATCCATTTAGCAGACAGACAATTATCTCTCGCTTTAGAAGATAAGATATTTAAAAAAAATCAACTTTAGAAGAATTACATTATTGATGAATTTTAATTGTTATCATAACCCCAAAATACAATCTACGCTAGTTTTATACAGATGATGGGTCAAATCAGCTGTTATATTATATAAGCGTTTGCTCTTCTTCTGTTGCTAGACAAAATAGCTTGTTTCTTTACAATCAGCTGTTTGAAGAACTGTAAAATAAAACCATTGCAAAGGTTTGGAAATCTAGATTTTTTTAATTTAAGAAATTAAGATGACGTGAAAGTAAATAAAACCTGTTAATATACAAAATTTTTGCTTTAATTTGGTAAAAACTGAATGTAAATCGATCCAGTGAAAATCTCCATTTAACATTTTCAAAATACAAATAAAACCTGTTAATATAGGAGCGAAAACCTTCGTTTTGGTAAAACCCGCATGTAAATCGGCCCAGTAGCTGATGTCTCAGACGAACTGTCCAAATGTTTTTTTCCTTACGGCTTTAAATATATAGGTAACAGCGTAGGGCTATGTACATACATTATTGTTGTGATTACACATAACTTAACTATTATCCTTTATCGGATTGTTTTGGCAGTAAGACCATCCGACAAGGGCTACAAAAAAGAAGTCTTGATATTTTTTGTTAAAATGTACGGTCTTTGAGTAATTTAGGTTTGAAATTTTCAAACGTCGCGATTTTGAAACTCGTGATCGAATGTGATTGCTTATTTTACTTATGACAGATCATGGTTAGGTTAAACTTCATGCCAAGTTTGTACTCATGCATGTTGTACTCGGTCATACATTTCTTCAGATATAAATTATTTAGTAAAAAAAACAAAATGGTAGATATCTGGAAAACGAAGAGTTATCGGGCCTATGTTTATATGAACTTTATTTCTTATTTTTAGCTATAGAATGAGCTGCCAAGACATTGCCGTGTAGTTCTGACTCACTCTGTATATTGCTGTTTTAACGTTTCCCATTCCTACTCTAAAATCTAGATCTTCAACAATTCATAACAGTACCATTGCAAGATAACAGTGTTTCAATCGCAGGAGTAATATTTCAATCCCGGAAGACCACTTTGTGCGCAACGCCGCGGTTGACTGCGGAAGCCTTAACGTGTATTTATCAACAAACTCGACTCCAGCAAAGCCAACAAAAGACAATAATTTATTCTGTTCGAGGAAGATAATGCACGGTCTGCTTTAAGGGAATGTCCTGGCTGGTTAAACCGTTACCACTTCATCAAGATAGACGTTCCTCCCTTCTTACGGAAGTCGCCGTTTTAGTGCACATATGCATTGTAATTTACTTCAAACGTATATAATAAGGTTGCTAACGAACTGCCGGAGGGGTCATTGATAGTCACAATGCATTATTAACAGATTTCCATAGGAAAGATGAGGTATTGCAGTGGCCCTTATGGTAAGACTCAACGGGAGTATAGTTGCGGACAACCTAACTCTGAACCAAAAGGTTAGGTAAGAAAAGGTTAGGGTCTTCCGCCCACCCGACCCTAATTTCGATCAATAAGAATTTAACTGACTTTTTGGTATTAGGTACCTAGTACTTGTTCTCATTGAGTGCAGGCCAAGCGTCACTAATTAGGGTCGGGTGGACGGCTAAAGGTGAGTTGCGGCCGGGACACTAATCTCTCCAAGAGATACAGGTGAGTTGCGGCCCGACCAACGTACGAGTTCCGGCCCAAGTATGAATAGGCAAAAGCTAAATAATAACTTAAAACGGCCTTATATAATTAAAACTAAACGGTTCTCACCTATAGTATTTAGTCACAGTATGTTTACATTTTACTTACTCTGGCCGATAACAGTATGATTATATTACGTTATTATCACATTATACAGGGTGTTCCCAAATTATGTTTCCAGACTTCCATAAATTGTTCCTTTGGTCAAAACAAGAACAAAACTTCCAATAAACATAGGTCCTAAAATGCTTAGTTTCCTAGATATCCGCCATTTTGTTTTCTGTACAAAATAATTCATATCTAGAGAACGGTTTGACTGATTGAGTTCAAACTTGGCATGAAGTTTAACCTAACAATGATATACCTCAAGAAAAATAAACGATTAAATCCAATGATGCGTTTCAAAATGGCGGCTGTTTGAAAATGTCAAACCTAAATTACTCCAAAACCGTAAATTTTAACGAAAAATGTCAAGACACCTTTTTTGTAGCCCTTTTGATTCCCTATCGGATGGTGTAACTTTAAAAACAATCGGATGAAGGATAATAGCTAAGTTAAAAGGTAATGGCAACAAATGTCCATACAATATTGTATTATTTTTTACTGTGTTGGTACAGGATGCAGGGTTGAACAAACCAATTAGTACACATAACTTAACTGTTATCCTTTATCCGATTGTTTTGACAGTTACACCGTCCGATAGGGAATCAAAAGGGCTACATACAGAAAGGTGTCTTGACATTTTTCGTTAAAATGTACGGTTTTGGAGTAATTTAGGTTTAAAATTTTCAAAGAGCCGCCATTTTGAAACGCATGATTGGATTTAATCGTTTATTTTTCTTGAGGTATATCATTGTCAGGTTAAACTTCATGCCAAGTTTGAACTCAATCAGTCAAACCGTTCTCTAGATATGAATTATTTTGTACAAAAAACAAAATGGCGGATATCAAGGAAACTAAGCGTTTTAGGACATAGGTTTATTGGAAGTTTTGTTCTTGTTTTGACCAAAGAAACAATTTTTGGAAGTCTGGAAACATAATTTGGGAACACTCTGTATAATTAAAACTAAAAGCTTCTCACCTATAGTATTTAGTCACAGTATGTTTACCTTTTACTTACTCTGGCCGATAAATTTTTGCCAACACAATAAACTTATGTACAATGGAATGCAAACCAAACTAACACAATAAACTGATTTCTTAAATTATGTACGCTTATTTTATGTACCATTAAACCAACCATATCCTTGGCCGCAATTAACCTGTTTATACTCGGGCCGCAACGCGTACAAAATTGTTTTCAGTCTGGGCCGCAACTCATACGCAAAATGAGGTTTGGGCCGCAACACACCAACAGCGGGGTGGGCTGAACCCCTAACCTTTTCATACCTAACCTTTTGGTTCAGAGTTAGGTTGTCCGCAACTATAGTAAATGATCGATCATGGTCTCCAGAACACGCTTTTGGGTGTCATTACAAATTGTATATATACATTTCGCTATTGGTTGATTTAATTTTAAGGGTAGTTATCCCATTTAATCACTTTGACTTAAGTAATCGAATTGCAAATGATTTTTATATCAATTAAGAATAATATTAAACAGTTTTCGATTTATAGAAATTTAGTGCAATTTATTTTTATTGTATAGTGGTAGCTACCCCATTTAAAACTTTTTGTTTGTAGTGACCATACTATCTAAAAAAAGTCCTGGTACTAATATGTGTAAATTGTGATATTTTAGTGAAATTAAGTGAGTAGTTTTTGAGAATATAGAAACAGTAAGTGGATTATTAATTAGTTTTAAGGGTAGTTACTCCATTTCATCCCTTTTAAATCAAATTGCAAACAGTTTTGTATATCCCTTAAAAATAATATTACATAATTTTAGCTTTATAGCTTGTAGGACGTTAGTTTAATTTATATTTATAGTATAGGGGTAGGAACTCCATTTCAACCCCTTCCAATAATTATGAATCTAAACCATCTAGGGACCCAACTCATACTCACGCACAATATTCATCAAAATTGGTCCAGCCGTTTAGGAGGAGTTCAGTGACATACACACGTACAAAAGAATTATATATTTAAAGATACATGTGTTCGCACTCTAACTGCCGCATTTATATTCCGCATTGTTAGCAATTTGGTGCACGCGTTGGTTGTCTCTGTTGCTCGGAGTTCGTTAGCCAAAAAATTTCGCAATAAGAAGCACGTTTTTTGACCGGAAGTAATAGTTTGTTGAGACTTTTCATACTAGAATGAAACGTTTTTAGGGTTTTATCTAAATAAATTATGTGGGTTATTATTCTGCACATTTTATTTTCCTACACGACCTTATAGCTCGCTTGGTTCCCCAAATATCGATCAAAACGCAATCTTCTGAGCCAGGGCCGACGGCCGAGTTTGTACGCTGTGAGTTTTTGGGTGTTTAAGGTTTGAAATTTTCAAGCAGTCGCCATTTTGAAACGCATGATTGGATGTAATCGTTTATTTTACTCGACATAGATCATTGTTAGGTATAACTTCATGTCAAGTTTGAACTCAATCGGTCAAACCGTTCTCTGGATAACAATTATTTTGTAAAACATACATACAGACAGACGAAAAAGTAAGCTCCTCAGGCCCATGTTTATATTGTGAATATGTTTGTCTCGATCAATTTTTTTTTTTGTGTTTAACGTCCTGCTGTTTTGCACTTAAGGCTAATGAAGACGGGACCTACAGTTTTACGTGGAATCCGAACCACAGCCAACGATGACTGTTAAGAAACCATTTAGAAAATTATTCGGGGTCAATGGGAATTGAACCCGGACCTTTTCCATTGATGGTTGCCATGACGATTGATAAAGCAATGACGCCTTAACAATCACGGCCACCGTTCAATAGAACTAGAGAGTTCGGAGACACTGTTAATAAACTGTATAATTTGTATATACAGGGTGTATATAAAAAACCTTTCAGGACTTTGGGATATGATTCCTCATATAAAAAGGAAGAAAAAAGTGCATATAAACATACGCCCAAAAACGCTTCTTTTTTTAGATATCCGCCATTTTGTTTTTTGTACAAAATAACTCATATCCGTTTGACTGATTGAGTTCAAACTTGGCATGCAGTCTAACCTAACAATAATATATATCTCAAGAAAAATAAACGATTAAATCCAATTATGCGTTTCGAAACAGTGGCTGTTTGATAATTTCAAACCTAAATTACTCAAAAACTGTACATTGAAAAAATGTCAAGACATCTTTTTTGTAGCGCTTTTCATTTCCTATCGGATGGTGTAACTGTCAAAACAATCGGATGAAGGATAATGGTTAAGTTACGTGTAATAATTGGTTTGTTCAACTCGGCATCCTACACCAACACAGTAAACACTACAATATTGTTTGTACATTTGCTGTCATTATCTTTAACTTAGCTATTATCCTTCATCCGATTGTTTTGACAGTTACACCATCCGATAGGGAATCAAAGGGGGTACAAAAAATATTTCTTGACATTTTTGTTAAATGAACAGTTTTTGAGTAATTTAGGTTTGAAATTTTCAAACAGCCTCCATCCTGAAACGCATGATTGGATTTAATCGCTTTTTTTAGTTGCGTCATTATTAGGTTAAACTTCATGCCAAGTTTGAACTCAATCAGTGAAACCGTTCTCTAGATATGAATTATTTTGTACATGGCGGATATCTGAAAAACGAAGCGTTTTCGGGCCTATGTTTACATGAACTTTTTTCTTTTTTTACTTTCTCCCCCTATACCATAGTATATGGAGAAAGTATTGTATTCGTCAAAATTTTCGAGTTTGAGTTTTTGGTGGAAATATCCGTTTTGGGTCCCCCTGAACCTAAAAAAGTGGTTTTCGGAGTGATGTCTGTGTGTGTCTGTATGTGTGTCTGTGTGTCTGTGTGGATGTTATCAGACCTAGAGCCTAAACCAGTCGTCCGATTTTGATGAAATTTGGTATGAAGGTACTAATCCACATTATCTCCAGGCGTTTTTTTCATTTTTGTGAATTTTTTATTTTTAAGGGTAATTTTCCCATAAAAACCATTAAAATATCGGAAAAATCAACTTTTCTCAAAAACGGCTCTAACGATTTCGATTAAAATTTTATAATTTATTAGGGACCTAAAGTACTATAAACTGTAAAATTTTAATCAAAATCGTTCGAGCCGTTTTTGAGAAAAATTGGTTTTTCCGTTATTTTATGGATTTTTATGGGAAAACAACTTTAATACAAAACCACCTCTCCTACCCCACCGTACAAGTCACCGTGAATCTGTTTAATAATTTAAATATGTTTGTGAGAAAGTATGTGCCAGTTCCTAATACCGTTTATTTTTGTATGAGGAATCACATCCCAACGTCCTGACCTGAAAGTTTCTTTTTTTACACCCTATATAATAAACTTGTCTGGCATTTCAGTAAACCTATGGACAGAATAATACATTTTATTGATCTAAAACAACAGCTCTATTTAATTTAAATTATAAAGCTACGTTTGAAAAAAATGAGTTTTAAAATAACAAATTTCAAAAGAAAATTATGGTTTATAAATTCAATTTTTAATTCAAAATGATTTGTAAAATTTGATCAATTACAATTGGCAGTATTTTAAATAGTTTAACAGAATTTTCTAGTTTAGTAGCTATTCTAAAATTGTAAAACAATTACTAAAATTTGTTTTACAAACATTCAAAACATAGAAAAAAATTTTAAGCTATTTAATTTGACACATCGCAATAGTTTATCATTACTTATTTTAAAGTTTGATAAGATTACCCCCTTTTCAAAATGGGCTCCCCCTATGACTAGTAAAGACTGACAGTATCAGAATCGTTGTAAATTGGATGAGTTTTCAAAACACTAGAGGGCTCCGCCATCTGCTCGCTTCGCTCACCAACTCCTCTGGAATAGTAAATGAAAACTGATTATTTGTATATTCTGATATTTTTACTGAAATTACGATTGATCAGGACAAAGGCACTGGATTGGCTATCGGTGGCCTGGATATTAACTCGTACATCGCAGGGCCAGAGTGTTGATAAGAACAGTGGCACTTGGATTAGGGTAGGGTGGAGGGGGTAGCGGGGTTAAATCATGACGCATGCGCAGTTTTGAATGTCGGGATTTTCTATATAACAGAGGGGAATGTGAAAAGTCGTTTAGTGAAGTCCAAATCGAATACCGAGCCAACAACTTGAGCTTGAAAGTATGAACCCCAAATTATCATTTAAAAATTCGTTATACAAAGAACATTCAATTACCAGATTACAAGTACTGTACTACTGTATAAAATGTCGGGCGTGTAAAATATAGGCTACTGCTCTAACTGGTACAGGTTTGTCTTTTCTGACCAACTTGATTGGCAGAGAGATGTCATTCGAGATTTTTCTGGATTTACCGGTTGTCAACAGAAGTCGACAATCCAGATTTTCAGACTAATGAACAACTCTTGGTAAGTTAACTGCAATCATATGTAAACATAAGGTTTACCTTTATTTTATAGACAATATACATTCCTCCTCGAATCAAAATTTGACTGAATTTAGCCTCCTTTTACAATAAGACTATAAAAATATACAAAGTTGAAATTGAACAGATTTATGTAGATGCGCAGATTCACAATTACTCTAAAATAGTAAATTTTTAACTGCTCATTTCGATTACCACGGTTTAAATAGCTGTAACAAATATTTAATGAAATTGTAATAAATATTTGGTTATAGTATTTTGTAGTAAACACACAGATTTACAACAATGGATTCATTATGAAAATCCAGTAATATTGACAAATAACATACACTGCTCGATGTGGAACAGAAGCAGTTGTTCTGGCGATTTCGTTATTTCCCCACATTCTTCTCTCACTTCATTTTTTTATCATTTATTTCCTTAAATAATACATAGATTCTATAATATATATATTACTGAGGAACAAAAGACGCCCACATGCCTGCGAGTGGGCACGAGTCGCTTAATATCACACAATGAGGATTAAATTAAACAAATAAAAGGATTGGATTTAACATTATCATGTCGAGCTGAGTCAATCTACTAACAAAACTAAACTACTAACTATTATTAGGGGTTTTAAAGACGTTATCCCCGCCAAACTAACATAAAACAATATGTTATCATTTATGTTGAAGCTTAAAAACATATTGGACCTTAGGCAAGTAGTTCGAATCTATCTCCACAGCGCCGAGCGGGCTACCTGGCATAATCTGACAGCTTTGACAGCCGAATTGAAATTCACAAAAGCTACGAACCGTGGTAATGTCGTGAATAATGGCGCGATACACCTCGAATTCTGAAGTAACATAATGAATTTATGTATTTTTTATGTAATTTTATCTCATACTTTTGAGATGCTCGCAGTTAATCTTGAATGTCTATGTAGAGCCACTTATATATTACTATAATGATTTGGGTTAACATTACAAATCAAATCAATGAATGACGCAAATTTTGCATACATTTCATTGCAGACCTAACCTAACCTAACCTAATACTCCTCGAATTCTAAAGTAACATTGTATTTTTAGTTTAGTAAAAATATGACAAATATTTACTCCTTCACCGATTAACAAAAAAAAAAAAAAAAAAAAAAAAAAAAAGCCAAAAAGCCCCTTTTTTTATTACTGGGCTTGATTTTTAATTTTTAATGTTAAACGAAATCATTCTAGTAACATATAAGTGGCTCTACATAGTCATTCAAGATTAACTGCGAGCATCTCAAAAGTACGAGATAAAATTACATAAAAAGTACATAAGTTCATTAAGTTACTTTAGAATTCGAGCCGCACCATGTCTGCAATGAAAACCATTACGGATTTATTTTAAAAGAGAGATTTTAACCCTCGTCACTTCTGCATCACTGAGCAGACTCTTTGATAATTTATGGCCTCGGCGCTGTAGAGACTAATTTACCATAGGCGCTGTGGAGACTCGGCGCTGTGGAGACGGCACCAGTAGTTCAGTCGGGACATATCAGACAATGAGGAAACGGCAAGATTAATATTTAGCTGTAAGTAGATAAGATAACCCGTTCAGCTGCACGCCTTCCCAATTCAAACAGCCATCCATTAATAAGCCTTTTTAAAATTAAATAACTCATTATTTTTAAACAGACGTAGCTTGCCCGGAAGATTTTGGTATAAAACTTGTGCTATATAAAATGCGAGTTAGTGATAGAAAACGTGTTTACTAACTTGTTAGACGTTATCTGAAGAAATTTGAAGAGCGCGTTAAAAGTTCATGATCAACGAAAATGTGATTGTAATAATTTTGAAATAAATAAACTGCCAGGGTTCTTACAAACAATTGCCTTACACTCAGTTCTTTAAAAGTATAAAAAACAGGGTTTGAGGAAAAACTACGGCTCTTTTTTTGAAAGCCGTTTTTAATACCGTTTTCTGAAATAAATTAAGTGGCTCAAGAATCGAAATGAAAGCCCCGCCCCAAGCTATGATCTCCCCCCATAAGTAAAGACCGGCAATACCTTAGTTTTAATTCGTGGAAATCTAGAACGTCGCTAAGTTGCCTGAAAACATAAATTAATTATTTTGTTTTTTGTTTTAAAAACTTAACATGTTCAGTCCTCTTAAACATTTCATTCTCTTTTCGAACATTACTCCTAGATATTCATAGGATGCTACGCCTTCTAAAACAATTTGTTATGTTAGGTTTCTAGAGTATATCTCATTCGTAACAGAATGAATGCAAAAGATAAAAGCAAAGTTTAAAGATAAGTTGGAAGAATTTATTCAAAAAAATTTAAATCATAATAAATTGATTATTTTACGCAAACTGAAACTCCGTTGGTTTTGAAATATAGTAAACTGATTTTAAATCTGTTAAGTTGGTTGCTATGGTAATGAATGTAAATGCATTCAAGAAACATATTATGTTGCTAAGCTTTTCATCGAAATCAGCTGTTTTATGTGTTACAGGACTGGGAGTGGACCTGATATTGTTTTCACGCTATAAAATTAAAATTTTGCTAAATCCTTTCTTAACGTGTATCTATAAGAATATACACTTCAAATTTTCGTATTTTTGTCTAAGTAGTTTTTGCTCTACGTTGATGTCAGTCAGTCAATACAAAGCCGATTATATATATATATATATATTGTAGCTCATGCATCACTGAAGATGACAGACATTTTTACTAAAACGCGTTTTGAGTAATACAAGTATTCGTTATGAGATTCTTTGATCAAGTTTTAATTATTATAAAAAATTAATTTTTTCTGTATCCAGGTCTCTAAATTATAATAGTACAATACCGCATATTGTTCCATCAGTGACCTCTTTTTGATTATTTATATGACGCGTTTCGGATGGCTATCCCATCATCAGAATGTCTCGTGAATTAATTGAGATCGTAAAAATATTAAGTACAAAACACCCACACTCACATAAAACAACACATTTAAAACACTCCTAATTGCTGCCGGATGTCGACTGCCTGTCCGTTATATGTGCGCACTGGGAACTATTATTTGAATCGCTTCCTGGATTCTCGTCGCCGTGTCGTATAGGGTGTTCGTGGTGAAATTCAATTGGTCGTTTAATAGTTGGTCATTTTAAATGTATTTTTTTATGTCTGTGTGTGTGTTTTTTCACGAGATATTCTGAAGATGGGATAGACATCACGCAACGCAATAAATAAACAAAAAGAGGTCAACAATATAAGGTACTCTACTATTATATTATACTAATTATTATATTTAACGTTATTTACATTCGTAGCTTTGAGGTAATGATTAACTAGGTTATTGAAAATACCTGATGAAATATGTGTGTAGGAACAACGAGAGGAAGCGTGCGAAGCACGCAAGGTCTATAAATAGAAAATCTATATGAGTCAAGTAATTATCGTTACATTTTTATAAATGAGCTCATTGGCACTTCCTTAAGACTAGGCAGGAGTGTTAAAATATTTCCGAGTTGACCTAAGCTCTCCAAGTGATAGACCTGTATTCTTCCGCTAGCAAATATAGGGCAGCTTCATAAAGACGGAAACTAAAGGGTTGCAGACTTACTAAATGCAAACTTACTGAAATGTGCATGCGTGACAATGTATGTGAGTATGTGTTATTAAACACACAATTCTTTCACACATTGAACATTAACGGATATATTATTTTCTAGTATTCCTCCGCGAGCAACAAGTTGAAGTGATAACCACCAGAGTGCAGGCTAAACACTCGAGTAGGAACACAAATTCGGCGCGTACATGCTTCCACGATAACGTGGATTTTTTTTGTCGTAAATTGTCCAAAATTATTGAAATTACTTTTATTTGAAGGGTAATTAAACTTCGATTGTGGTGATCTTTTTACATTTTTTATATTTGCATTATTGATTAAGGAAACAAATCGCAAATTAAGAAAACTAAAAGATATCCACATTCGGACTGTCCTAACCTTTAAAATGACACATTCAGAATAATTTTCTGATCATTATTACTCCAGTAATTGTATTACCCGTTTAACATTGCTTTTATGGGAGTTGAAATTCAAGATGGTGGCTGGGTCTGAAAGCAAACTCTTGACCTATTATTTACCCAACAGACGTTGACAGTCAATCCAACCCCGTAAGGTTAATTAACGGAACATAGCCCACACTGTCATGTACCCACCAGTTCCGCTTCAAACGGCCATAAAATGGTCCCCTTAGCGAAGGTTTATAAAATATAATGCCTTGCTTAGAAGCGAGACACACGCGTCGTAAAAATGATGATTACCCGCGTTTCATTATCTCGGGCAAGTCTAATTACTAATTACAGATGTGGATAGTTTTTAGTTTTTCCCAACATGTGACGTATTTATAACTTTATAATTAGTGCAGAAGTGTCAGAACATGATTATTAAGTTTTGAAGAAAACACAAAAGGAGCGTCTTAATTGCTACAGCAAGTCCAGAACTAATTGGATTTAGCTTAGTTCTTCTAGAGACCTGTTCATTTTTTTTAACGTGGATTCCATACATGATCCACCTAAGCGTGGGAACACGCACACTTACGCAAACAACTGTGCTTTTGAAATTCGTGCAGTGAACCATTTGTGGTCCGACTCCTCCATCGACTTTCTAAATTATTGTTATTTTTTTGCTGGAATATTGTCTGAAAATCTGTAATTTGATTAATTACTACTCGCGCTTTGCTACGGATTACTTGATTTTTTCCCGCAATTTTCGTAAGTACATATAAATTGATAAAAACCAACCCTACATCCTAACAACCATGATTCTCATTCATACTGAATTCCAAATTCATAAGTTGTTTGGTTTAAGAAAGAAATAAAGATGATCCATTTGTTTCGAATTGTTAGAGCTTTAGACATGGAATTTGCAAAAATCCTTCTTGAGAGCACTTATTACCCTAGTTTGACCACCTACCAAAAGTCTGGTATACAAGCACTCGCTTCGCTCACCAACTCCTGCAGAGATCCTTTGTAAAAAGATTATCGTAAACTCTGATTTGTTCAAGGAAATGACGACTGCGCTGTGACCTTTACATATCTAATGCAAGAAAGTGATAGAAAAGTTCCCAATAATTCAAATTATTGCGTTGTAAATTCAACATTAATATTTAAATAATCAACATTTCAAAGAAACTTTGACATAATTAACTAAAGGAAACGATTTAACATGTAGCACTTTATGTATTTATTGTATTTACCTTCATTGGGCTGTTTAAAATAATCCTTAATAGAATGTTACTGAGCTACGGCCGTATCGTCTGCACGCAATATGGCACAGCTAAACTTTAGGTTTTCGTAGTTTCTTCCACTAGGCAAAAACTGAAGTGTCGCAGCAAGGCGCTCTTTACAGCTGATCGATTCCCTCATAGCAGTATTTTGTTTCTCAATTTCTGGAGAAATACGTCCAAGAATGTCCTCGAAACCGTCTTCAGTCATCCTCAGGTAATTTTTATAGTCAGGTGGTTCGTTTGCTGCTAGTTCTGCCAACAGAGACGTGTGACTGAACCGGTTCCTGTTTTTAAGCCAATTCTTGCACCATATTTTGCGTGGCTTGCGTTTTTTCTCATCTTCCAAACAAACGAAACCACCAAAGCGTTAGCATCCATTTCTCACACACTGACACAACTCGACTGTCACAGCGCGGGAGAGGCAAGAGTACTTTGCGGCGTGCGGCGGCGGCGAGCATGTTCGCGAGCATGCTCGGTCGTCTGTGGGCAACGCCGAGCATGTTCGCCAACAGGCTCGCGAACATGCTCGTCCATGTATGGGAGGTTTAAGACACTCGGCACAATGGTAGCCTACATATTTCACGGACAAGGGACAAGTCCTATATCTACAGCCCATGAACACTAAATTAGGTTTACCTTATATCAAACGAAAATATAGAATTTACACTAAAATCCGTATTAACATCAATGTACAAGTATATTGAAGTGTACTAGATAATATATCGATTACAAAATATGCTTGCTCATTGGTTGAAAACTGTAAAATCGTAAGGGTTTACAGAAAAGTTCATATCTAAAAAAACTATAAAAGTGACGAAAGATTGAAAATCATTGTTAGAAAATTCAAATCTATCTTAGTGCTTATCTTATCTTCTAAAGCGAGTTTGTCTGCTAAATGGATCTGGAATCTCCGTCTAAGGATTTTTGATTTTTTGATTTTATATTAGGCTTTTGGCCACGAGAAATCGATTGGAAATGGTCACCAGTCTGGGAAAATTCGTTTTCTACGTCTTTTTATTAAATTAAAAAGTGAAATTTGTCCATTTTAAACAATACAAAGCACAGCTGATGCAAATGTTTTCAATGCCGTTACAATAATCATCTGCTTTCTTTTAAACTGTATATTTTATTAGAGGTAAGCCTAATGTTGTATCTATTTATAGTTACCATGGCAACGAATACATAATAAACATACCCTTTATTTAGTTGTTTAATGTTATAGGCCTAACCGAAATGATGTTCACGGAAATTTGCAATAATAGTAGTTATTGACGTGAGCGAACTAGGCCCTAGGAATAAATCGATATTGAAATAATACTTTAATTTAAGCCTGACTTATTTCTGAGGCATAGCGTTGAGATTGTGGTTAATCCTTTAAACTGTATTTTTATTACAGGTAAGCCTAATGTTGTATAATAATTTTAGTTGTTTAATGTTATAGGCCTAACCTCAAAACTCAATAATCCAATATTTATTATTGAAATCATAGCCCTGCTTATAATCGAGCTTTAGCTCGGTCTCCTGGTACTATTATATTCAAAACAAGTCTGTCTAACGATTATGAGCCTTACAAAAGTGACAAGTTTTGTGTCTTTTCTTTGTGCTTTCTCGCTCAGCGTCAGTATTTTAGACAACTACAATTTTAAAACGATGATTACATTTTTAAATATACGTGTTAGAACCAATTTTTAAAACATTTTCTTTCCAATGGTTTTTGTATTATTTAGATTAGATGATTTTTAGTGGGTGAAATATTCAATACAGTCAAACGGTACAATAGTGCTGTTTTTGCAAACGGTACGGTACATTTGCTCGCTGAAACGGCACTATTAGTCCTAGGGCCCAGGCCTTTAAAAGTTTATGATTACCTAACTCTTGAGACTTTGTACATCTCTTATTTAAGTCGAGTCGGACAACATTTTTATTTGCAACAATTCCCGGTGGAGGGGCGTTTTCCTTTAAGAACCCGGCAAAGTCATTGATTTGATGTGGTAAAAAAATGTATAACCTAAACAATAATCTTTCTTTAAATCGAAAGTTTGTTTTATGTAGAAAGCGAAAAACATTTTGTCGGACAAATATTATTGGTCGTTTCTGCGCGTCCGACACCCCGAACATGGCAAAGTTATGGCGTCATAAAATTTAGTACCTAACTGCTGATTTTTTCAGAATCGTTTATACAATATATATATATATAACTAAGTGGTAACCTTGTCCGACAAAGTTTTCGGGGCATACTTGTTGTCGGACGCCTTAAAGTTAAGGGTTTCATGCAACCCTTATAAATTTATGACCTAACCTAAAATTTTAATTTTATATTTTTTGTAATAATATTTCAAACACATTGAACTATCTGTCCGACAATAATATTGGGGATTTTCGAAAAAAAAAACGAAAAACATACTAATTTAGAATATATTAAAAGTAGCATACATTAAGTAGTTCTACATAAATATATCAAAAATGCAATATTATATGGATATTTAAAATAAATTATTATGTAGAAACTGATCAAATTTATTTATATATAATGAATAAATATTTAGTAATTATTATACTGTATTTACATATCAATTTAATAGAGTTACATTAATGTAAGCTTATAATAATTATCAAGTTTAGTATTGTTATAAACACATTGTAAACATTTATACAAACTGTGGTATAGCTGACTACTTCGTTATTAAATTAAAGAATATAAACTCAATATTCTCAATACTAAGCACCATTTAATGTTTAGAAAATCAAACTTGTAATCCATTCAAATCGTTTGCCAGGTATATTATGTGTCTTTGTACTTTGTTCCAAAAACATATCCTCTCTCAATAAGCGAAAGCGTTTTAGTATGCTTGTGAAATTTCGTTATTAGCGAATTTCCATAGGAAAAATGACCTATTGCAGTGACCTTTATAGTAACACCTAAGGTCGGGAGTAGCAAATGAGCACCGATCATGGTCCCCAGAACACGTTTTGGGGTGTCATTAAAATTCATATATGTATATGTATATATGTGTTCGCCCTCTAGCGGCCGCACTTTAAGTCCGACTTGGTCCAAATTTGGTACACATGTTGGTTATGTACATCGCTCGGACAAGTTCGTTAGCCAATTAAATGTTATACAGTATACAGCTCGTGGTTTAACCTCCGAAAATTAGTAGTTTATCAAAGTTAGCTTTTCAAGAATCGGGTTTGTACTCTAAAAATTTAGCAAAATAGATAGTTTTTTGTGTCGTTATTTGAGGGATTCCAATCCTCAATTTAGGCAAAAAACCATAAATTTTTATTGATTTTTGTTGGTTGATTAAACATTGTAATAATGTACGCATATAAGAGGTTGGTACGTTAAAACATTTTTCGAATTTTTTATCCTAAGATAAAAGTTTAGTTTTTTTTAATTTTATTAGTATTACGAAGATCGTGATATAGAGTTTTTAATAAAATTAAAAAAATATTCCACAAGAATAAACATTTTCAGCAGAAAATTATTTACAGACTTTTTATAATTTTATAAAGAACTATTTGCCCTAAAGTTTAACGCAGATGACAAATTTCGCAAACGGGATTGTTATGCCCTTCTAAATGTTATAAATAATATTTTCATAAATTTTCAACTTTAGCACTATATAACTAACTGAGAAAAATGCGTTTGAATTGAACTGCGCCTCCCTTTTACAATTTATAGATTTATTTAAAAATTTCACTTTTTTTGTCGGACTAATTATTTGCCCCAATTTTTTTTGTCGAACTATTGAATCACTGTTCGCAAAATAAGACCCTTTACATACCCTATCTTTGTGCGACAAAAGGTCATAAATAAAGGGGTTGCATGAAACCTTTAACTTTAAGGCGTCCGACAACAAATATGCCCCGAAAACTTTGTCGGACAAGGTTACCACTTAGTTATAAAACGATTCTGAAAAAATCAGCGGTTAGGTACTAAATTTTATGACGCCATAACTTTGCCATGTTCGGGGTGTCGGACGCTCAGAAATGGCCAATAATATTTGTCCAACAAAATATTTTTTGCTTTCTACATAAAACAAACTTTCGATTAAAAGAAAGATTATTGTTTAGGTTATTCATTTTTTTAAAGCATCAAATCAATGACTTTGCCGGATTCTCAAGGGAAAACGCCCCTCTACCGAGAACTGTTGCAAAAAAAAATGTTGTACGACTCGACTTAAATAAAAGATATACGAAGTCTCAAGAGTTAGGTAATCATAAACTTTTAAAGGCCTGGGCCCTAGTACTATATAGTGTTGTCTGGCGCTTGTAGGATTAAATCAAACATGTAAATCAAACTTTAAAAAAACGTTTTGGGGGTCATGATCCACATGACCCTCCCCCTGTATCCGCCACTGCTACACGTGTGCAAGTATTTATATAGGGCCTATACTATTACAGTTCAGTTTTTAATAATCCACTAAGTAAATAATTGAAGTAAATACCACGTTTATTCTCACTGTACCAATACATATAAATAAAATTTAAGTGTACTGTATGTGTGCGATTTCAAAATTTAAGCTTTTTTCTAAGCTCATATTATGGTTATTCACACATTACAAAAACTTAAACACAGATTTATTAATTTTTTGTCTGTCTGTTGGCCGGGCTAATCTCAGAAATGGCTAAACCGATTTTGATGAAACTTTCATTGACAAGCAGAGGACTTTTCAAGTAACTTTTTATTCCGAAAACATTTAACATTCCTGTTAATAAGTTATGGACAAAATTAGGGATTTTGTGGACAAATGTGGCGGATATTGCGAGTCTATTTTGATCTATGCCTTACAATACGTGTACAGATCACAGCTACCACCACCAACCAACTTAGACCCAAGTTCCTCTGTCCTAATCAATCATCATTTCCATAAAAATTCCTATTGCACAAATGTAAAAACTATGAACTATGGGATTTTGTGGTTTTCCAATGGCATCACCATATGTCACCTAAGGGGTTGGCAAGCGTAGCGAGCATAGGCATAGGCCCTAGTGTATTATAAGTGTAATTATAATGGGAACACCCATTGTTTTAAGATTTAATTTTAAGTATCCCTGTTCATCTGCCATTGCTCTTCGAATTTTCGTTTTTTCTTTCTTTGACATCGCACACTCGTTTTGACGTGAGGGATTGTTTCTTTTGTTCCTTTTTTACTTTCTCCACCCTATACGTAGTATATGGAGAAAGTATTGTTTTCGTAAAATGTTCGAATTTGAATTTTCAGTTGAATTATCTGTTTTGGTGCTCCCAGAACCCCAAAAAATTGTTTAGTGCAATTATCTGTGTTGGTGCTCCCTGAACCCAAAAATGTTTTTAGTGGAATTTTTTGTTTTGATGCTCTCTGAACCCAAAACAGTGTTTTTAGAGTGGTGTCTGTCTGTCAGTCTGTCTGTAAGTATACACGACCAGAGAGGACACTATTGGTCCGATTTTCATGAAATTTGGTATGTAGGTACTAAAGCCTAATATCTCCAGGCGTTTTTTCATTTTTTGGAATTTTTAATTTTTAAGGGTAATTTACCCCTAAAAACCCATAAAAAACGACAAAAATGCAAATTTCTCAAAAACGGCTCTAACGATTTTGATCAAATTTTCAGTATTTATAGTGCTTAAGATGCCAAACAAAATGACACCACCCGCTTTTATCAAAACTTCGGCGTTTCATAATTATGGGGAAATGTTAAAAAATAAACAAGTTTATGTTGTCAATCTAGCATCACGGCGACGGCCGCACGGGGTAGCACAACGGTAGCGAGGACGGCCAGTAATTCAAAGGTCGCGCAATCGAATCCCGCCTGGGACAATAACTTTTTTATACGATTGACGTAGGTAGAATATTATTTTTTTGTTTTGTTCTAAAAAGTAGTAAATAAAATGATTAAAAACAATATTATTTTGACTACAGTAAGTTGGGAGAAAGTTTGTGTCAGTTAACTGATACCGTTTATTTATGAATGAAGTAATTTATGTTCGTATTTTCTTCGGTTGTAACTGAGTTAATTGTCATTCTTGCATATTATTTTTTATAAAAAAATATTATACACTTTACAATATACAGAGTGTTCATAAAGTCCCTTTAACCCCCTCATTGTTTTTGTTACTGAAAATAAATTAACAAACCTTTTTATGTATCTTGTGTAGCGTAACAGGATAAAGTTTTTGACGTATCTGAAAAATTTCAAATGTAAAGGTAGATCGTAGGTCGTGTAATACAGTACACCATTGTACGCTACATTTTTTGACATATCGGAACCTCTATGATTTGAGGGAGGGGGGGCTTGAGGGGGAAGGGGGGTTAAAAATTTCAAATATAAAGGTAGGTCATGTAATACACCATTGGAAAGCTTATTAAAAGAGAAACACAATGGCGCAAACTATAGCTTAATATCTTGCTTCGTTTCAATGTAATGGACAATCAAAGTTCTGGAAAATAACGTACAACCTACTTATTCCTAATATTAACAAATCATTAATAACCTGCTTTGATGCTATGATAACAATATCATTTTCCAGAACTTTGATTGTCCATTATTTTGAAACGAAGCCCTAGTTTGCGCCATTCTGTTTCTTTTTTAATAAGCTTTTCAATGGTGTATTACATGACCTACCTTTATATTTGAAATTTTTAACCCCGCAACCCCCCTCAAGCCTCCCAAAATCATAAAGGTCCAGATAGATCAAAAAATTTGTCCTGTTATGCAACAAGTTATATACAGAGATTTGTTAACTTATTTTCAACTAGGGGAGACCCCTGCGTGCTTCGCACGCCAACCCCCAATGGAACCTTCTAAAAACATTTGTTTTATTTATAATAAAGGTGTAGTATTAATAATAACCTCAAAACTAAGATGGTAAATAATGTTAAATGTTCAAACCAAATTATTTCTTATATTTTATAACAGCAGTTAATAATAGTTAAAAGAACCAGCGAGGCTCAGGTCTACACTTTAAAACCCTAACCTAAAAGATAGAAATACAAAAATAATTGCTTCAAATTTTAAAATCAGCTGTTAATGGAAATATTGAAGCAAACAGTTATACCATCTGTTATTTTATTCAATTGGTTGCTAAGGTAATACATGTGTTGGTTTATCATTTTAGGCCTAACCTAAGATTTTTTCCGACTAAATTTACAAATACTGAAATAAAAAAAGGTTTTTACCGAAATGAATTATAACCTGTGTTACTCAGGGATAGTGTAGCTTTTTATTAGTAAAACTATTTTTTCAATCGTTTCAGTAGTACCAGAGATTACCCCCTACATACAAATAAACAAACAAAAAAACAAACTTTAACTATAGATTACAAAAATAATAAAGGGGTTAAGGGATGTGACTTTAGGAACACTCTGTATTTAATGCGGAACAAATCTTTTTTGTTTAAAAATAACGTAACCTAAAACTTACTATAAAACCACGAAAATAAATAAATTGGTTACACGCTAAAATATTTCTTTAAAATTTAGGTTGATTGATAGTATTTTTAATGAAACAATCTAGTGTTTTAAGCCCTGCTGGCAACTAAATATACACAATATATTTACATTTCTGTCTTGCTGTTTACCTCAAGGATGTTTTAAGTTAAAGAGACTTCAATAAGTTTTGTCCAATTTGTTTTCAGAACATCACCCAATCAGCTTCCGCGGACTGGACAGCGTACCGACTCCGGTCCAAGTATCATGGAAGCCAGACTAATTATAACACAACTTGCGCAGAGCAGAGTAGGCCATACATTCCAGACAGTAGAAAACATTAAGTAGCATGACCAGCAAGGCCGTTCCTATTGTACAAGCAGCAGTAATGACTTGATCAAGTCAAGTGGTTAATGGTGCGGACAGCACGTGGAGCGAGACCGAGGTCATGTCATACAAACAGTGTTTGGGTAGTTAAAAGAAGCCAATAATGGATACGGTAAGGATGGAGGTGGAAGTAGTTCAACGGTGGACACGAGAGCGGTGACCACTACACCAACTAGTTTTGCAACGCATTAGGCCTGTTTCACACGTTTGAGGTTCCATTCGGTTCGGTTCGTTTTCGGTCGCTGCCGACAAGTGTGAAACGGTGCTTCGGTTTCTATTCGGTATAGAAACCGTACAGCACCGAATACTCCGTCGAACCGAATAGGTTTCATCAGGTTTCTGTAAGGTACGAACACAGGGAACAATCAACGCTTTTACACACGGGCTGTTCAGTTTCTGTTTTAACCTGATAGCATTGTATTTGGATTACCTAATAGAACTCCGATCCAATGCAATATTTCGTTCCACTGGAAATTCGACGATAGTGGCGCTATCTATTGGGGAAACGACGGAAGCTGTGTGAAACAACAATGCTACCAATGATTTCTCCCTAGCGCTACCTCGAAGCGCGATCATGCACTATTTTCCCGACAACCTAATTTTCGCCACACTACTGCCGTATGGATGCAAGATCTATTTATTATTCATGATCTATGCTAATAGCGACGGGACTTCTATTTTTAACTTCCCGCTAAAAGAAAATTGAAAATTTTCTAAAATCGGGAAGTTATTGGTTTCACCCCGTTTTTCGAAAATCGAGTATTCATCAGATCTCGACGTTTTGAGGTCCTAGTAATCTTCCCTGACCACTACCGAGAGGGTGTCACCCTGTGTGTATGTGTGTGTGTGTAAGTATGTGACCCGCTTATAACTTTTGAACGGCTTAACCGATTGGATCCTACCAAACGGCGTTCTAAAGAGTTCCATCAAACTTAGATTTCCTGAAAATTTCAACTAATTCGGACTGGTAGGTTCTGAGAAATTTCGAAAAAACTAAGAAATAAATTTTTTTTTTAAATCAGGTTTTTTTGGAATAACTTTTAAACGGCTTTACCGATCAATTCCAAAATCTAATCAGCTTTTAACCTTGAAAAGCGACGTCGATCGCTATCAGTCCGGTTAAAATCGGTTAATTCGTTCGTGAGATATCGTGAACGAAAGAAAATAAAAAAAGTGTTTTTTTCTCAATTTCTCCGAAATTTTTCATCAGAAAAATTTTTGTTGTCAATTCTTTCAATGGACTCGAAAAACTGCATCGATTGCCGCAAATCGCATGAAAATCGGTTGATTCATTCGCGAGATATCATGAACGAAAGAAAATTAAAAAAGTGTTTTTCCTCAATTTCTCCGAAACTTTTCATCTGAAAAATTTTTAATGGACTTAATAAACTGCATCGATTGCCGCAAATCGCATAAAAATCGGTTGATTCATTCAAAAGTTATGGCAGTTCAAAATTTCCAAAAATAGTGTTTGTTGTAATTAAACTTAGCGGGACGTTACATGGATGGCTTTTAGGGTCAACCGTTTTCCAATTTTTTTTTAAAGTTTACTGATACAGTGCAATATAAACCAGTGCTGTGAGACAAAACTGGAGAAAAGTATAAGGATAAATTAAGACGCAGGAAGCATGGAAAGGCGTTTGTATTGAAATTTTCCAGGACTATGATGAATTTGACGTCACTAAAAACATTGAAATCGTCAAGTATTTCAACAAGTTGCCTTCTCTCCATGATCAGTACTGAGTGTACGGTAGAAACACCAAACCTAATATGATCCGTATAAGAACCGTGAATGTGTAAAATGTTAAAACGAACCGAACCGAATGGAATCGCATATGTGTGAACAAGGGTTAGTACACATGAGAGAGCTTGACCGAGCGTTGAAACGCGCGCGTTTACGGAAAGAAGTGCGTACACATGTACAGGTAGTGCCAAGTTGCGTGAAGCGTCACTTGAGCATGCGCTGTAACGTCTTACCCTCTCCTACTCGACTGTGAGTATGCAGTACAGTCACCACCAAAAAGTGTTGATAAACAATCACCACGACTACATAGCAGACATGAACGAGGTAAGGCAGGCGGCTCTGACTGTACTCCGCCGCGAGAGGGGAAATGTAGTGGGAGCCAGCGTAGGAGACTTGCACACCCCCTCTTCGCGCTCCATCCTAATTGGCGCTATCTGTACAGGGTTGTGCGCTCTAGTCTAGCAATATAGGTTGACTATGCGACATGTGTTCAGGTTCTGTACCGTCTATTCAAATTACAAAAGGGCAGACAAAGGCAATAGAAGACCTTTAGAATGCATTTACAATTTATGATTTTGTACATTACTATTTCTGTTTAAGGTTTGGCAGGAGTGAAAAAATATTTCTGAGTTGACCGCAGCTCTTCAAGTGGCAGAGCTGTACACTACTAGCATTGAGATTGCTAGTTTTGCATTCTTCCGCTAGCAAATATAGGACAACTACATATAGGCGTTAAATGGAGGGTTACGGGCGTAACCCTGACTGAAAACGCACTGAAATGTGCTTGCGTGACAATTTATGTGAATATGTGTTATTAAACACAGCTTTCTATCACACATTACACATTAACGGGTGTAAAATTTTTCTAGTATTCCTCCGCGAGCAACAAGTTGATGTTATAACCACCAGAGTGCAGGCTAAACACTCGAGTGGGTAAATAAATTCGGCGCGTACACGCTTCCACAATAACGGGGATTTTTTTGTCATAGATTATCCAAAATTATTGAAATTACTTTTATTTGAAAGGTAATTAAACTTGAATGTGGTGATCTTTTTACATTTTTATATTTGCATTACGAATAAGGAAACAAATAGCAAACTTTGATTTTGAGTTAAGTCAAAGGACAAATTTAGTTAAAAACAAATTTTTAAAACTAAAAGATATCCACATTCGGATTGTCCTGACCTTTAACACGACACATTCAGAATAATTTTCTGATCATTATTACTCCAGTAATCTTATTACCCTTTTAACATCGCTCTTATGGGAGTTGAAATTCAAGATGGTGCCTGGGTTTGCCGATCATTAATGCCCTGTTCTTATAATCAGAACACTCGACATAAAAAATAACCATCAATAAAACCCTTTGGCTTACGACGTCCGATTTGTCGGACGTTGTTAGTATGTCGCTGAATCCCGACGACCGAATTTTCGGACGTTCAGAAAAAAAATCATATAAAATACAAATCATTAGTGAATCTATGTTTATTATATATCAATGAAACCAGAAAGAACTGTTCTATTTACCTCTATGAGCTTTACTTACGTTAAAAATTACCACTATGTTCACTACAACGAAGATAATTGTGATATACGTTCGCTGTGCTTTTGTCATCTGTCAGGTGGTAAATAACTTGATTTGTGTGCTGGCTTTAATTATGGCCCATATATTATGTTGTAGCATGTGATTGTTTTGGCATTTTTAGTTATTTTTATTGTGAAAAATTGTGATTATGAAGCGAGTACATTCACTTGTTAGTGACGTGTATATTCTTATGACTATATAAGTACAACTAACCGCAGAACTGGTTACGTAGTAGCCTGATTTAAAAAAAAAACTTAATAACTCTGTCATTTTTCAATATAATGTAATGAAATTTCAGGTTTCTGTTCATTTTTAAGTGTAAAATTTCGTTATGTGGACAAAATTGTTCTAGATATTTTTTGTGTGTGTCATTTTGAAGACTAAAATAAACAAAATTTAAAATTATTTTTTTTCCGAGTAACAATTTAAAAAAAATTCATATCTAACATGAATTTACGCTTATTTTTAAAAGGTACTACCTTATGGAAAATTTAATTATAAACAAAATTTTTAAAAAATTATCAAAATTGATCAGTAATTAAATTTAATATATATTTTTTTTATGAAACACTGAAAATTCGCTAAATTGAGCCTGGGATTTTATGCACATACATAACAAATAATGGTTGGGATTTTTGGAACATATGAAAAACTGGACGTCGGGAGCCAAAGGGTTAAGCTACGACACTTTTCTACTTTTCCTATAAACAATTCGCTGTCAAAATTATCTACTTCCTTGACTGTACTGGTTGACAACGCGAGCTCGACAAATCATATGTACGGTATAATTCAAAACTACTAAGTCGCGTGTTGGATTGCGCCTTCCATGGGAGAACTCGAGACGCGCGTTGGATAGCACGTTCCATGGGATAACTCGAGAAGCGTGTTAAATAGCACCTTCCATGGGA
>JAGFPH010003067.1:139802-158642 GCA_018207615.1 Philaenus spumarius
GTGCGGTCTTCACCACCTCTTGATTGGTCTTCTGCTGGAAAAGAAGTCAGCTCAGAACAGGAGCTTCTTTAAAAAAACTTAGATGAATCCGATTGCTCACAACAAGACTTGAAAACGTGTACTAAGAGAGAATGGTTTAATAAAAAAAATGAGTAAACACTAAAACTGTTCTTGAACGTAAATAATACCCACAGTACTGGAATACCACGTCGTTAACGTATTATTTAATACCCCGGATACCTCCTCACAAACACTAATTGTGTAAAGAGCTCCGTTCTCGGTGTCATTCGAAACGTCAATAAATTTATCTCGCTTCGTTGTTTGGCAAAGGGTCAAGTTCATCAGTGGTGTACTATTCCAAGGCCATTTAAATCGCAGACTGCCAGAGTGCGTTGACTTCGTACTTTATAGGTGCTGAAGATTACGACCAAACTTTGACATTGGATTTCGCACTGCTAGGGTATCTGTATGGTTAAAAATGCCTTCTTTCCAAAAAATTTTTTGTGCTTTTTTTCTTTTTAATATTTATTCCGTGTTAATTAAATAAATCTTTGACACGATTTAAATAAAACTGTAAACAAATCAAAGACAGTTAACACAAAATGTGTTAAATAAACGAATTTCTCTTTGAAAAAGTGATTGTATGAAAAATGAGAAAGAGGTGAATGAAATTTTCAACTTTATTTGGGCGCATTCGAGGCTATGAAGCCTCCTCTACTAAACCATTAGCAAAATACATAAATCACATTGCAAAACTCTCTAGATGGTGTTAAATAATAACAAACTTATTGTACACTCGAAAAAAAACCAAACGCGAGAACATATATATAAATAACCAAGTAATAAATCATCAAAAACAACAGCTTAAGGCTCGGCAGGAGTGAAAAAATATTTCTGAGATGACCGTAGCTCTCCAAGTGACAGAGCTGTACACTACTCGTATTGAGTTTGTTAGTTTTTCATTCTTCCGCTAGCAAATATAGTTCAGCTTCCTAAAAGGCGGAACATAGAGGATTACAGGCGTAACCCTGACTGTAAACGTACTGAAATATGCATGCGTGACAATGTATTATAAAACTCAGCTTTTTCTCACACATTGAACAGTGTAACATCCATCGACATTTACAACCTTTCTATCGCTTAACCTTTACCGACAATTCCAAATAGTTATCCTTTTCTCCGCCAGACGTCGACTCCGTACGGTATCTGAAGCCGTACACACTGCCTTAGTATCCAATGGCATTTTGTAATCCGACAAACGATCAGCTGTTCTCTATCTACTCAGTTAAAATTTTGCTTGGTCATGAGATTGTTCTAGAAGGTCGGCCATTAGACCGTTACAAACGAAAACTTTCAGACGCTGCCAAGTGGTCGTAATGTTACTAAACTTTAAATAATTTGATCGGGGTAACGTGTGTCGCTGAAGAACATGATTTGCTTCTAAACCTTTTGTTTTCGCATACCAGGTACAATATTTCAGCTTTACCTTAATAATTATAAGATATTACTTGTAAAACTTAATTAGGTTATTTCCACTTTTGCTTCATGTACAACTTCCTAACTCATTTTGTTCAATTTATTAGAGAAACCTATATATTTCTTTTTACAACAGCCTAAACTTAAATGTAATTCCTACAGCCTAAATTTTAAATGTAATTCTTACAGCCTACAAAAAACTATAAAGCCGATATCATTTTGGTTATTGTTAAAGCCTAAAGATATTTCCACAAGCAAGCCTAAAGTGTTATGCATTAATTAACTATAACTGTGTAGCATGTCTACAGTGTAACAGATATTGAAAACTTTTAATAAGCTATAAGCAAAATATATGGCTGATATGTAACTAAACGTTAACATTTCTTTTATGTTACCATGTGGCTACCTAACATGTACAGACAGTGTTATGCAACGTTACGCATGTCATATTAACAATCACCATCTATGTAGCAATTTGCTATTTGTGCTACAAAATTTAATAAATACAGCCAACTCAAAAGAACTATCATTTTATGCTTATTTAAATAACTGCAAGTTTTCTAAAAAGGAAATTGTTATCTGTGTTATACAGTTAAACTGGTCCGACTGCAGGGGATGTTTAATGCAATGAGATAACCTGCAACTACTACAATTTGAAAAGGCCTACCTTGCAACTGAAAATTCAATACATAATCAAAATATTTCTACTGAGTTTTAATTAGAGACAGAAGTTAGTTTAAAATGAGAACTATCTGCATTTGTTCTTTTCGTTTATGTTAAGTGTTAAATAGGCTGTATTTTGAAAGTAAATTTTGCATATGTGTACTACTTAGGATATGTTAGTATTAAATAAATTGGGCGGTGCAGCTATAGCAATATTTCGGACCATAGCCCCTCAGGGCTGTACACACTAGAAATTCTTATATTTTTTTATATATATAGAGAGACGTCTCATAATTAATTTTGTCTATTTACTCAATTAATTATAATTACCTTTTAGAGTTGGCCAACGACATATATATATTTATTCTTAAAACAAATCCATGGTACTTCATGTTAAAACTTTGTAACTTGTAAATCTTCTGTATAAATTCTGTAATTATTATTAAAAGGGAGGGTTTTTGAATTTTATTTTTGGGAAGGGTTTTTTAAATTAAATTTAATAAAATATATATGTTTTCCTTTTTTAAATCTCAATCTTTTTTGTATTAAGGGCATATTAATTATCTTTTTGTATTAAGGGCGTATAAACTTTTATTTAACTTGGTTAATAAACCTAAAATTATACACATTTCTATGCTTTATTGAGCTAACCTCTAGGTATCCTGTGCATTGTAAGAGATAAGCTGAAATATTCCTACTTTTGGTGATATTTAAATTCTAAGGTAAGTCTTGAACAGTACCAATCTATGTGGCCCAGTATCGTTTCCGTTCCCTTAATTATTCTTTTGTAAGATTGGTACAACAGTAACGGGTATATATTATTTTTCTAGTATTCCTCCGCGAGCAACAAGTTGATGTGATAACTACCAGAGTGCAGGCTAAAGTAGGAACACAAATTCAGCACGTACATGCTTCCACAATAACGTGGATTTTTTCGTCATAAATTATCCAAAATTATCGAAATCACTTTTATTTGGAAAGTAATTAAACTCCGCATGTTGTAATATTTTTACATTTTTGATATTTGCATTATTCAATAAGTAAAAGTATCAAACTTTGATTTTGAGTTTAGTCAAACGACAAATTTAGTTCAAAACGAATTTTAAAAAGTAAAAGATACCCACATTCGGGCTGTTCTAACGTTTAGGCTAGACGCATATTGCGATGGTTGTCACGCGAAGTGGCACCGCGCTACTTTTTGTAACTGACGTAAATTAATGGATTAGCGCATATTGGTAACGCGACGCTACACAGCGTGACTCGCGTGGCACGACAGACACGTGGCATAGTGGCACTAACACAGTTTCTCGCGCCACGCGTCGCACTTCTCAGTACGCTACTGTCGCTTAAAATGACACATTCAGAATAATTTTCTGATCATTATGACTCCAGTAATCTTATTAACAGTTTAACAATGCTCTTACGGGAGTTGATTTACAAATAGTTTTCAAAGACATTTTAAGTCTATGAATAGTAAAAGAAATTTTGTTTGTTCCTTCAAAATACAAATCTCAATTGAACGAAGATGTTCATCATTGGTACTATAATCAGCTATTTACTCAGACCCCTATTATTCCTCAATGAAAGCTATTATTTCTTAATGAAAGCTGATTTCAATTTAGAGCTGATTTCATATTTTCAAAAATGTGTATTTTTAATTTTTAGGTTAGGTTTTTTGTTTATGAGTATACCTAAGCCTTGATGGTTCTTTTTAACTTTTATATAACTCACTAGGGGCTCTGCCCCTACTCGCTTCGCTCGCCAACTCCTATGGTTACATATGGTGATACCAATGCAAACATATTATTGTATATTGTGTTATTTTTACGGAAATGATGATTGATTAGGACAGAGGCTCTTGGATCTAAGTTGGGTGGTGGGGGTAGCTGTGACCTGTACATAATGTAAGACATAGATCGAAATAGACACGCAACTTTTGTCCAAAAAATCAATAATTTTGTACATAATGTTATAAAAAATTTTAACAGTAATTTCAAATAATTTCGGAATAAAAAGTAGCCTAAAATATTCTCTTAAAAGTCCTCTACATAATGGAAGTTTCGTCGAAATCGGTTCTGCCATTCCGGAAGTTATCCCGGACAAACAGACAGAAAAAGAAAATGTAAATGTGTGCTTAGATTTTGGTAATGTGTAAATAACTATTTCAGCTTAGGAAAAAGCTTATATTTTGAAATCATAGACAGATTCTTCATTTTTATGTATATGTTGTAACGTCCATCAACAACTTCTATCATTTATTTTACCGACTTACAACCTTTCTGCATTTAACCTTAACCCAGTCCCCAAATAGTTATCCTTTTCTCCGCCAGACGTCGACTCCGTACGGTATCTGAAGCCGTACACACTGCTTTAGAATGCCATAGCATTTTGTAATCCGACAACCGATCAGCTGTCTCTTTATCTCGTCAAGTAAATTTCGCTTTGTCATGAGATTGTGTAAAGCGTCGGCCATTAGACCGTTACGAACGAAACTTGAAGACGCTGCCAAGTGGTAGTTATGTCTTATTTCTTAATAATTTGATCGCGATAACGCGGTGTGTCGCTGAACAACATGAATTACTTCTAAACCTTTTGTTTTCCGGATACCAGGTAGAATATTTTAGCTTTACCTTAATAATTATAAAATATTACTTGTAAAACTTAATTAGGTTATTTCCACTTTTGGTTCATGTACAACTTCCTAACTCATTTTGTTCAATTTATTAGAGAAACCTATGTATTTCTTTTTACTACAGCCTAATTTTAAATGTAAATCTTACAGCCTACAAAAACTATAAAGCCGATATCATTTTGGTTATTGTTAAAGCCTAAACATATTTCCACAAACAAGTCTAAAGTGTTATGCATTAATTAACTATAACTGTGTAGTATTTCTACAGTGTAACAGATATTGAAAACTTTTAATAAGCTATAAGCAAAATATTGCTGATATGTAACTAAACGTTAACATTTCTTTTATGTTACCATGTGGCTTACCTAACATGTACAGACAGTCTTATGCAACATTACGCATGTTATATTAACCATCACAATCTAAGTAGCAATTTGCCATCTTGTGCTACAAATTTCAATAAAACAGCCAACTCAAAGAACTATCATATTATGCTTATTTAAATAACTGCAAGTTTTCTAAAAAGGAAATTGTTATTTGTGTTATACAGTTATACTGGTTCAACTCCAGGGAATGTTATAACACAATGGCATAACCTACAACAGCTACGCTTAGAAAAGGCCTACTTTCCAACTGAACTTTAAAAAAAAAATTAAACCAAATATTTCTACAGTGTTTTAATTAGAGACAGAACTTAATTTAAAATGAGAACTATCTGCAGTTGTTCTTTTCTTTTATGTTAACTGTTAAATAGGCTGTATTTTGAAAGTAAACTTTGTATATGTGTACTATTTAGGATATGTTAGTATTTAATAAATTGGGAGGAGCAAGCTAGCACATTTCGGACCTTAGCCCCTAAGGGCTACACATTAGAAATTTTACACCTTTTTTTTATATATATATAGAGAGACGTCTCATAATTAATCTTGTCTATTTATTTAATTATATAATTACCCTTTAGAGTTGGCCAACGACATATGTATATTTATTCTTAAAACAAATCCATGGTACTTCATGTTAAAACTTTGTAACTTGTTAATCTTTTTCTGTATAAATTCTGTAATTATTATTAAAAGGGAGGGTTTTTGATTTTTATTTTTTGGGGAGGGCTTTTAAATTCAATTTAATAAAATATATATGTTTTCTTTTTAAAATCTCAAACTTTTCTTGTATTAAGGGCATGTTAATAATTTCAATTTTGTATTAAGGGCATATAAACTTTTTTTAGTTTGGTTAATAAAGCCAAAAATTATATCTATTTCTATGGTTTATTGAGCTAACCTCTAGGTATCCTGTGCATTGTAAGAGATAAGCTGAAATATTCCTACTTTTGGTGATATTTAAATTCTAAGGTAAGTCTTGAACAGTACCAATCTATGTGGCCCAGTATCGTTTCCGTTCCCTTAATTATTCTTTTGTAAGATTGGTACAATGTATAGATGTTATATCGAGAAATAAATAATTTGGTTATACATTTAATACTATTCATCATCCTAATTTAGAGGTTATGATTAATAATTTACCATTATTCAATATAAATTTTGTCAGCGCAGTCGGGAATGGTGTCACCGTAAGTTAATTTAATCTCGGTTATTACAATCTACTGTTTAACAAGCTTTACATTTAATTTCAACTCTATTCCCCGATCCTCCATTGGTTCACTGCAAACTATTTACTATCACCATCCATAGTCAGCTATATTGTGACACCGTTCACTCTACTTCGAGGTGCATTACATAATTCGTTGTTTACAAATAACTCCAGAAATGTGGCGAAACTGCGATAAACTCGGCATAACCATCTTCCGAGTTGGAATTCCAGGAATCATATGCATTGTTAGTCTCCACGGCTGCCAACTACCACCACGACCTCTGGAGGTCAGCTTCGTAACAACTTTAGCCTGACAGTTGTCGGGGGTATTTAAAGTTAAATGCTCTTATTGATGAACTTTTAATGGATTTTACGAAAACACCTACTTTTGTTCTTTTCTTCTATTCACTCCTTCCTTTTCACATTCTCGCTTTGTCCTCCGTTCTGTCTTCTGAATCCCTTTCTCCGGATACTCGCTGATACTCAATTGTAGGTTTTTTTTTTTTTGGTTTAACGTCCTGCTGTTTTGCACTTAAGACTAATGAAGAAGGGGCCTACAGTTTTACGTGGAATCTGAACCACAGCCAACGATGTCTGTTAAGAAACCATTTAGAAAATTATCCGGGGTCAATGGGAATTGAACCCGGAACTTTTCCATTGATGGTTGCCATGACGCCTTAACAACCACGGCCATCGTGGCTACTTTAGATTGTAATATATCTTTGTATTTGTCATTTTTTACTTACTAAAACAAAGTAATATTCTTTTCAGTTATTCGTAAAATTATTTAAACACTAGAGGCTCGACCCCTGAGGTGACATGTGGTTATGCCAATGCAAACATATTATATTATGTTGTGTTATTTTTACAAAAATGATGATTGATTAGGCAGAAGCAATTGGATATAAGTTGGGTGGTGGGGGTAGTTGTGAACTGTACATAATGTAAGACAGAGGACGAAATAGACACGGAATATCCCCAAAATGTTTTTTCACAAAATCCCTAATTTTGTCTATAATTTTAAATTTTTTAACAAGAGTAGTCAAACACATACTCTGAAACGTCCTCTACATATTAATAAAAGTTTCGTCAAAATCGGTTCTGCCATTCCAGAGATTAACCCAGACAAACAGACAGACAAAAAATGTATAAATGTGTGTTTAGGTTTTGGTAATGTGTGAATAACCTTATGAGCTTAGAAAAAATCTTATATTTTTAAATCAGACACACATCAATTTTATTTATATGTATTTATAGATTTGTAGTGCATTATAGTTTGTCCAAACAGCCGTGCTCTCTGAAGTAAAATCGACCCTCGCTCCCCCACGCGCAGGCACACTCACACGGCATACCTGGCGCTAATCGTTCTTCTATGAATCACCAACTAGCTCTAGTGCTACAAAATCACATTTTTCTAACTGTTAACTGTACTTAATTTTTACTCTAATTACTTAACTCTAAATATTATTCCTTGCAAAATGAGTCCAAGCACGGTTCAATTGTGACAACGTTAAGCGGTTTTATGGTCGGTAGGTTACAAAATCATAAATTTGACTGCTTAATTGTTTATTGACATTTTATTTGAATTAGCACGATCACAATAACGTACACATTTACAGTAATTCTAGAAGTGATTTCAAACGTATGCAAAATCAAAGAAACTAAATCAGAATCAATATAACAGTGAACGTAAACTAAGAGTAAAATAAAAATAATTAGAAATTCATTTTACAATGTTACTGTACAATAACCTATTATTATAGCGGAAGGACAAGCCATAAGTAACTTCAAAGAATGTGTACTGCAAAGAAAGACATTGGTCAGCCTAGGCCAGAATAATAACTTTAATAACGAATAAACGAGGTCAAGAAATCAAATTTGTTTTAAATATTTATCTTTTTACTCTTTTTAGTCTGAAGGCTAATGGAGAGAGGGCACCTATTTTTGTAAAGAAATTCACAATAACATTTGTGACCTAAAACGTTTTCTATTTAAGAAAATATTAAGACGACCCGTTATAAAGAACCAATCCTGAAGGCCCATTTTACCTCTTAGAAGCAAATAAGTTAAATTTAATATTTTTCTTTTCAATAAATAACTTAATGCTCTACTCCAGTAAAAAAAGAAGCAACCAGCGCTTCACCCTACAGCCGTTCCTAAACAGTGCTATTTCTTGGAGCTGAGCACCTTGACAGTGCCTCATTTAAAACCATTTTATAAATCCATCTTTTGTAATTGAGTGCTGAAATAAAAAACTGAATATTCTTTATAAAATTGCAGATCCGGCTTGAGATTCACTTTTACCTATATATTTTTATTGAGTAAGGAAAAACTCAAACTTGGTGCTTAAAAAATGTCAATTAGATGACAAATTAACGGGATTTAAAAAATACGAGAAACGCAAAACGGATGCATATTGTGACTGTGGTTGAAATGAGACCTCGAAAACAATTTTTCGATAAAAAGTAAACCAAATAAATGGTTTTAAATTTAACATTAGGCCTACTCTTAAGGGATACAAATCCAAGATGGTCCCCACTACAGCAGACCCTTAAAAACCTAACGTAGAGAATAGATGGAAGGGAACATGCAATATTTTGAATATAGGTAGGAGTGGAGGACTGTGATCAAGAATACCAGCTTCCAGCAGTGGCCGGAAAAGCAGTAACGTTTTCCTCCAGAGAGAGAAGATAAAATAAGGGACTGGAACGGGAATCAATTAAGACTAACCGCGAAATAAACATAAGGTCGATCTAGATACGTGTACATTCAGAACAAAGAGATTACAAAGACAATAGGATTTCCCGAAAAAGGCAGCAATACAATTTCCAAAGTCGTGCCTCGTAAAACCGAGAAAGTGCCGTAGATATAGAACCCAGTTTGAATATAAACAATGCGCACGACGGTTCATTAAGGAATACAAGAGAGGATATCCCCGACTAGTTCCGCTCCACTGCGCGTACCAATAACGTGTATTTATTATAAACTAATTGCAACCATAACCAAGACCTCCTGGAATGCTTGTGATGTATCATCTGGAGTGTGGAAGGCCGGAGAACGTATCTTTAAAGCAACGGTTGTTGTTGACCTTTTATGGTACGTTTATCCAACCCCAGTTGATTTAATTGTACGTCGGCAAGGGAGATGCAGAAAATATACCTTTAATGAAAAAACAAATAAATCTCCTTGCTTCGGGGAGTTTCAATTTCAGTTTCTCAAATTGTTTACCTACAACTTCAACTGAATAATAATTAATTAAATTACAAGTGAAAAAACATAGACCAAGACCGGGAGTTAAACCCGGGACCTTCACGTTTCCGTCGTGATGTTCTGCCATCTGAGCTACGCTGATATCGTCCGATATTGGTCGATGTCAATAATTGCAGTAAAAACCGTACAAGTGAGATAACATCGACCAACATCGGTAGATATCAGGGTTGCTCAGATGGCAGAGCATCACGACGGAAACGTGAAGGTCCCGGGTTCAACTCCCGGTCTTGGTCTATGTTTTTTCACTTGTAATTTAATTAAATATCCCTTGCTGAGGAAGTGTGTAAGCAGAAAAAAAATTTAAAAAATAATAAGAATAATAATTGTTTAACCAAAATGTCTACTTTAACATGCCTAACAGTTTAACTTTTTACAATTTAACGTAAACATTCTTTGTTAAAAGAATTTGCATAAATATCAATCAACCCCCTATAAAAGCGAGTGTAAGTCCGTGAGTAACATTCAGCTGATTTCACCCATCTTCTGTAATTCTACAAAACCCAGCGTAGATTACACTTTGGGGTTATGTTTACAACTTCAATCATTAAAATTTCTTGTGAAGTTGTATTTTTTAACTTCCCGCTAAAAGAAAATTGAAAATTTTCTAAAATCGGGAAGTTATTGGTTTCACCCCGTTTTTCGAAAATCGAGTATTCATCAGATCTCGACGTTTTGAGGTCCTAGGAATCGTCCCTGACCACTCCCGAGAGGGTGTCACCGTGTCTGTATGTATGTGTGTGTGTATGTAAGTATGTGAAACGCTTATAACTTTTGAACGGCTTAACCTATTGGATCCTACCAAACGGCGTTCTAAAGAGTTCCATCAAACTTAGATTTCCTGAAAATTTCAACTAATTCGGACTGGTAGGTTCTGAGAAATTTCGAAAAAACTAAGAAATAAAAGATTTTCAAATCAGGTTTTTTTGGAATAACTTTTAAACGGCTTTACCGATCAATTCCAAAATCTAATCAGCTTTTAACCTTCAAAAGCGACGTCGATCGCTACCAGTCCGGTCAAAATCGGTTAATTCGTTCGTGAGATATCGTGAACGAAAGAAAATAAAAAAAAAGTGTTTTTTCTCAATTTCTCCGAAATTTTTCATCAGAAAAATTTTTGTTGTCGATTCTTTCAATGGACTTAAAAAACTGCATCGATTGCCGCAAATCGCATAAAAATCGGTTGATTCATTCGCGAGATATCGTGAACGAAAGAAAATAAAAAAAGTGTTTTTCCTCAATTTCTCCGAAACTTTTCATCTGAAAAATGTTTGTTGTTGATTCTTTCAATGGACTTAAAAGACTGCATCGATTGCCGCAAATCGCATAAAAATCGGTTGATTCATTCAAAAGTTATGTCAGTTCAAAATTTTTAAAAATAGTGTTTGTTGTAATTAAACTTAGCGGGAAGTTACATGGATGGCCTTTAGGGTCAACCGTTTTCCAAATTTTTTTTTAATATGAGGTATAGATCTAATGTAGGCTATAATAAGTTATAAGATTTGCTTTGAGGTTATAAACAGTATATAAGTACAAACTTTTATCATCAACATATTCGTTTATACAAATTTAAAGAAGAGATAACTATTATTCGTTTAACTTCGGAAACATTCCTACTTCTACGCATAACATATTTGATTATTAATTCTATCTTCACTATAATTATTAACAACTTCTAAATCATTTTTTGATCTATCAATATGAATTAAAAAGTAATTAAAAGATTATATTTTTATATTTTTTAAATATACAGGGTGGTTATAAAGTCACTTCCCCCCCCCCCCCTTTAACTTTTGTGTTTGTTAAAACAAACAAATATCCTTTGGGGAACAATACTAACTTAACCAAAAGTATCTTTTGAAGCAATCGGAAATTTTGAGTGCCCCTAAAAATGGGGGATTTTGGAGACAACTCAAAATTGGGGATTTTGGAGGCAACTCAAAATTGGGGATTTTGGAGGCAACTCAAAATTGGGGATTTTGGAGGGAACTCAAAATTTTTAAATGGGAAGTATGGTCATGTGATACCTCATTTTAAAGGTATATTTAAGACTAGGAAAATGACATAAATAAAATAAAAATCGGACCACCCAAAACAAGATGGCGGCCCTTAACGTGTTGAAACAAATCGACATAAAGTTGCTAATATCTCGAAAAGGAAGAGTTTTTAGAAAAAAATTCAAGAGACAAAAAATGTTTATTTCAAAGAGCTTCACCTAAAACATTGCTTCCAAATCGATTTCGTAAATTTTATTTTTTACAAAATTTTCTAAGATGGAGGAGTAAAAATAAAATTTACGAAATCGATTTGGAAGCAATTCTTTAGGTGAAGCACTTTGAAATAAACATTTTTTGTCTCTTGAAAAGTTAAAGGGGGGGGGAGTGACTTTATAACCACCCTGTATAATAACGGATGTAAATAAACAATTTGAACAAATAGGTCTACAGTTTTATAATCCTTATAATTGATAGAATAAAGTTGGAACACAAAAACTCACAACTAATACGTTTATCAACTCAAACGCATTTCAACTACAAAGTCGCCATCTTCAGTGATGCACGAGCTGCAATAGTCAAACTATAACACAAGCTATAGTATATCTTCTCACAAGACAAGCTCGATATTTATTTATCCTTAAAATTGTACACATTTACCGAGTTAAAAATCCCCGTCAACATTAGGTGGACTTAAATAAAGTCTGTTGTTTTTAAATAGTTTTTTTTTAATTATGTATTTCTGAAGTGTACCTAATTAATCTGCCTGTGATTTTTCACGGGGCTTACTAGTTTAAAATAAAATCGTTAAAATATACGAAATAAAATTACTGATATAATATGTATAAACAGGAGAATTGCCTCTGAGAATGTGAGAAATTTGTTAGAACTAAGAGACCATATGTGGTGCAGAAATATCCGCGAATACTAATTTTATAATTGATCATTTAAATTTTTTTAGTATGAGAGTATGGTGTGTAATGTACAATATTAGGCCTATAAGGCTTGTTTCACGAATAAAACCCCCTTCACACATATACGGTTCTCATACGGATCATATTAGATTTTGTGTTTTCTTCCGTACACCCAGTAGTGATCATGGAGAGAAGGCAAGTTGTTGCCGCATTTTTTCTCTATAGAACAATAAAAAAAACATCTGGTGTGCACATCACACAACTTTCCTTACCAAAATAGATGCTGTATCAATTACCAAATTTTTCGAGCGAGAGATTGATGATACCATTTTCGAGTTAATAGGAGTATCCGTTTCGAAGAAAGCGGTTAATCCCACGAACCTGATTTTGGTCTCAATCGATTTCTCACCCCCAAAAATGTCAAGGTCGATACCAAACACGGCTAGTTTAAAAAAAGTCATTTTTGCCCCCAAAAAGGGCGTTTTTGGGGTCAATTTTTGAAAAAATGGAAAAAGTTGAGTGGGGTATCTTTTTTGACATTCTTTTGGACGCTGAATCGAATGAGACCATTTTCAAGTCGATAGGACCAGCCATTTCGGAGATACAAACAAAATAACTTGCGTTTTTGTAATAACTTTTTTCAACGAATTTTTAAGGGTATATAGCGTACATAGCGTGTTAAGGGGGTCTGAGTAGAGTATGTTAGCAAAGTTTAATCAAAATCGTTAGAGGGGTTTTGGAGTAAATACCAAAAATGTGCTAAAAACTGGTCCCACGGTAAGACACCACCTCCGATTTGCTTCAAACTTACATGGGTTTAATTGTTTACGTGTTTGAAGATATCCTGTAAATTTCAGTTCGATCCGTCCAGCCGTTTGCCCTGTGCACTCCGGACACACACACACACAGACAGACCAATTGCCAAAAATGCATTTTTTGGACTCAGGGGGCCTTGAAACGTAAAGATATTATGAAAACTCGACATCGAATTTTTGGGTCGATCGCAATACTTACCTTACCTAGTATAGGGTAAGGAAAGTAACAAAGGAGTAATACCATTGTATTTGGATAACCTAATAGAACTCCGATCCAATGCAATATTTCGTTCCACTGGAAATTCGACGATAATGGCGCTATCTATTGGGGAAACGACGGAAGCTGTGTGAAACACCAATGCTACCAATGATTTCTCCCTAGCGCTACCTCGCGGTGCGATCATGCACTATTTTCCCGACAACCTAATTTTCGCCACACTGCTGCCGTATGGATGCAAGATCTATTTATTATTCATGATCTATGGTAAAACTAGAATTCATTGTGAGCACGCTTTTATCACTATACGACAGGAATTTGGAGCATTCTACATCATTTCCCCGAAGCTAAGAGGTTATTTTGTTCAACCTATACTGAAATTTTTATTTAGCTTCAAAAACTAATTCTTTACGTTTTTAATTGATTATCTATATATATAAAATCCAATGTATGTATGTCTGTCTGTCTTCTGTTTGTCCTTTATGCGTTACCAAACCGTCCATCCGATTGCTTTGAAATTTTGCATAGTAACACAGGTCACAGGTTAACCCTGGGAAGGTTTTAGGCCATTTACCGAAGTCCTAGGACATTAGGGCTGTGACCCACTGGACTTCGAAGTTCCAATGTTAACCTGGAAGAAAGATTTCCTTTGATTTTATCAGGGGCACAAAAACAGCTGTTCGTATAAAAAAGCATAGCATCACATTCATTAACATAGCAACATTACTTAGCAAATTGGAAGAGTATTAGTTTTTTGAGGTTACATTGACAAATTAAAAACAAACACAAACAAAATTCAACGAAAAATGCTTACTATATTTTAATTCAATACAAACATTGGTTGTTACATACCTATTACATTATAAAACAGCTGATTTGGATCAAAAACTGAACATTTTAGGTTAGGCCTACAGTGAACCAAAACACCAATTGGGCTAATTATTAGAATCAGATTTTTTAAAATTTTTTACAACTACCAGTTTTTTTTTTAGATTAGGTAAAAGCAAACAAAAGGTTTACTGTATTATCTATAAAGGTTTACAAACTATAAATCTAAATTTGGGTAGTATATTCTTAAGTGGCATAAAAATCATTTTTCAATTTGATTACTTAAGTCAATGGGATGAAATGGAATAACTACCCTTTAAATTAAATCAAGCATTGGTGGGTCCACTAGTTTTTAAATAAAAAGTAATAATTTCGTTAGAAAAAAATTGTATTTTAAATAAATGTTATTGGTTATTTTCTTAATATGTAAATCATTTCCTTTTAAATTTCCTCAGCATCGCGGTGAGTTTACCAATTAGTTTTTCTAATATACTAAGCCTCGTATTCAATAAAAATTAATTTTTCGATACTTATCGAATTCCATTTTTTAGTGACGTCAAATTCATCATAGTCATTGCAAATTTCAACACAAACTTCTTTCCATGCTTCCAGCGTCTTCAATTTATCCTTATATATTGCACAAGTTTTGTCCCCCTGGTTGCACATCAACATCAGGTAAACAGCTCATATTTATCGGAAAAACTGCGACTAAAACTTTCAAAAAACAATAGAGTTAAAGTCGCTATCGGGTTAAAACAGAAACTAAACCGCGTGTGTGTAAACGAGTTGATTGCTTTCTGTTCCTTGGACACGTGTTCGCACCTTACGGAAACCTGATGAAACCTGTTCGTGTCGAGGTAGTATTCGGTGCCGTACGGTTTCTATTAGGTATGTACAGAATAGAAACCGAAGCACCGTTTCATACTTGTCGGCAGAAAAATCGAACCGAATGGAACCGCATGTGTGTGAAACAGGCCTAATGATCTAGTTATAAGTATAACTTGTGTTCCAGAAATTGTAAGTTCGATAGTTTAAAAAAACACACAATGCATGTTAAATTAATTACATCCACAAAAACAAAACAAAAAAAGTGATTTTAATAAAATAATTTTGAAAAAAAAACTCATGATTCAACGAAACAAACGAGCACAATAGAATTTGTAACGTCGGTATTGTATGCCAGTTGTAGGCCTAATGAGTCCTTACTCATATAATAAAGCATATTGTAAGCAGCATATAATGCAAGTAAATTCAGCAACGAGGTTCAAAATCCACCCAACTGTGTTGCATCATACTGAACGAGCGCTGTCAACCTTGGGCCACTCTGCTCCCCTGTGCAAACTATTACTCCTACTTAATGCATAATTTATTCTTTACACTTCTCCAGATGAGAATCTAACAAACGTCACCTTGGAGGAAAAATATACTCGAAAAACAAATAAATAAACCGTACCAGGAACTGGCACATACTTTCTCACAAACATATTTAAATTATTAAACAGATTAATTGTGACTTCATAATTATTGTAGGAGGGGTAGGAGAGGCGATTTATTTAAGTAGGAGATTAACTAATAAATATTATTATTGTTTGCTAGAGAGAAGACTATTCGATCGATTTCGAACAAATTTGCACTAAACCCTAAAAAATTAGGTCTGTATAGAAGCCCGAAAAAAGGTTTTGAAAATTTTTGAAAAACAACCCCTTTTTTGGCCAAAAAAAACCTCGAAAAATCAGTTATTACTATTAGGTAAACAAGAATCTTTAGAAATATACGGTTTCCTGCATAATGTAGGGTACATTAAGGGCTACAAATAAACCAATTTTGATCAAAATCGTTAGAGCAGTTTTTTTATAAAAAAATAATAACTGATTTTTTTGGGGTTTTTTGAACAAAAAGGGGGTTATTTTTCAATAATTTTCAAAACAATTTTTCTTGCATCTATATAGGCCTAATTGACATGTTTGGTGCAAATTTGTTAGAAATCGATCGGATAGTTTTCTCTCTATCTTTGCAAAAACAGACATTTTGTAAAAACCACTTATTTGGACTCAGGGTGTTCCAAAACGGATATTTCCACAAAAATCTCAACATCGATTTTTTTTTTTGCGATCACTATACTTTCTCTATACTACAGTATAATGAGACAGTAAATAAACGGTATCAGTTAACTGACACAAACTTTCTCCCAACTTACTGTAGTCAAAATAATATTGTTTTTAATCATTTTATTTACTACTTTTTAGAACAAAACAAAAAAATAATATTCTACCTACGTCAATCGTATAAAAAAATTATTGTCCCAGGCGGGATTCGATCGCGCGACCTTTGAATTACTGGCCGTGCTCGCTACCGTGGTGCTACCCGTGCGGCCACTGCCGCGATGCTAGATTGACAACACAAATTTGTTTATTTTTAAACATTTCCCCATAGTTATAAAACGCCGAAGTTTTGATAAAAGCGGGTGGTGTCATTTTGTTTGGCATCTTAAGCACTATAAATACTGAAAATTTGATCAAAATCGTTAGAGCCGTTTTTGAGAAATTTGCATTTTTGTCGTTTTTTATGGGTTTTTAGGGGTAAATTACCCTTAAAAATTAAAACTTCCAAAAAATGAAAAAAATGCCTGGAGATATTAGGGTTTAGTACCTACATATCAAATTTCATGAAAATTGGACCAATAGTGTCCTCTCTAGTCGTGTATACATACAGACAGACTGACAGACAGACACCACTCTAAAAACACTTTTTTGGGTTCAGGGAGCACCAAAACAAAAAATTCCACTAAAAATATTTTTGGGTTCAGGGAGCACCAACACAGATAATTGCACTAAACAATTTTTTGGGGTTCTGGGAGCACCAAAACAGATAATTCAACTGAAAATTCAAATTCGAACATTTTTACGAAAACAATACTTTCTCCATATACTACGTATAGGGTGGAGAAAGTAAAAATGAATAATATAGTTGCATGTTTGTGGTACCAAGTCACTATTATAATTAATAATAATATTACCTTAATAAGGTTCGTCACGTGATTTCTTGAGGCGTGGGTTTTACGCCTGAGCGATGTTGATAATTTATTTGTTGTACGCACATAAACTATCAAAATAGCTTAGACGTAAAACCCACGCCTCAACAGAAAAAAAGTACTTAGTTTATACAATAAATTGCCAGGATTGCAATAAGTAATGCATAGGTCAGACAGGGAGAGCGTTCAGTGAACGTTACAAAGAACATCTTCCCAACAATAAATCTAAAATTACCAAATCTAATTATGCACGTTACTTTGCCGAAAATAACCATAGCCCGACGAACTTCCACCCTTCTTAGAAGCCCTATACATTTGCACAAAAAGTAGGCTAATCGAGATTACAAAATATATAAAGCATTCAAAAATAAACCAGACGACATCTTAAGGCTCGGCAGACCCAGACGACATCTTAAATTTCAACTCCCATAAGAGCAATGTTAAGCGGGTAATAATATTGAAAAGTATTCTGAATGTGTCATTTTAAAGGTTAAGGACAGTCTGAGTGTGGAATATCACCATATTCAAAGTTTAATTCCCTTTCAAATAAAAGTAATTTCAACAATTGAAGAAATTAACAACATTGTGTATATCACATTTTTCTGAATTCTAAGTTATTTAATCACATCTCAAAGCTTATTATAAGTATAAAAATTGTTTATGTTTTTTTTACTTTCTTCACCCTATACGTAGTATATGGAGAAAGTATTGTTTTCGTAAAAATGTTCGAATTTGAATTTTCAGTTGAATTATCTGTTTTGGTGCTCCCAGAATCCCAAAAATTGTTTAGTGCAATTATCTGTGTTGGTGCTCCCTGAACCCAAAAATATTTTTAGTAGAATTTTTTGTTTTGGTGCTCCCTGAACCCAAAAAGTGTTTTTAGAGTGGTGTCTGTCTGTTAGTCTGTCTGTATGTATACACGACCAGAGAGGACACTATTGGTCCGATTTTCATGAAATTTGGTATGCAGGTACTAAACCCTAATATCTCCAGGTTTTTTTCTTCATTTTTTGGAATTTTTAATTTTTAAGGGTAATTTACCCCTAAAAACCCATAAAAAACGACAAAAATTCAAATTTCTCAAAAACGGCTCTAACGATTTTGATCAAATTTTCAGTATTTATAGTGCTTAAGATGCCAAACAATATGACACCACCCGATTTTATCAAAACTTTGGCGTTTTATAATTATGGGGAAATGTTTAAAAATAAACAAGTTTGTGTTGTCAATCTAGCATCGCGGCGGCGGCCGCACGGGGTAGCACCACGGTAGCGAGCACGGCCAGTAATTCAAAGGTCACGCGATCGAATCCCGCCTGGGACAATAATTTTTTTATACGATTGGCGTAGGTATAATAGCCTATTACTTTTTTGTTTTGTTCTAAAAAGTAGTAAATAAAATGATTAAAAACAA
>JAGFPH010003068.1:9745-61124 GCA_018207615.1 Philaenus spumarius
AATGTTCGTAAAGTTTATCGAACTTTTTATGTTATTGTCGAATTTCTAAAAGAAATGTACGGTATTATTTTTGAATTGTATGCTAATTATTATCAATCAAAATTTTGTAATATTTTTTATTGTTTACAAAAATAAAATCTGGTAAACGTGTCCTGGAAAATTTGTATAACCAAGCAAATTTTATTGGCAGATTGCCCTTCAAATACAAGTATTATGTTAATAATTTTAGTAAATTTAGTAAATTAATAATAAATCATTAACTGCAGTTTGAGAATGAGTTGTTTCACAAGTAAGTAAAAATTATTCACAAATTAATAATAAGTCATTTACACACACAAAATATTTACCTTATATCGATTGTATTATAAAATTTAAACAGTTTTAATACTGTTAATTTGCAATAATTAGCTGTTTAGTAGCACTAGGCTGCTCCATTAGACCCATAATGCCAACTAAACATGAAACGTACAGTAGGAATGATCACCAAATTATTTAAAACTAATAAAATAGGTACTACTAATAATAATGTCTGCTTGTATACCGTTACGAAGCAAAATTAAGGGTTGGAGAAAGTATTTGGAATAAAATAATTATATCTTTAAAGTAAATTAAACCCGAGATTTTCAAATCAGCTGGTAGAAATTTCTGATGCAGATTTTATATCAAAACATATTATAAAATAAAGGGGAGTAAACAATATCAAAGTTATTGTGGAGTAAACATTGTTGTGAGAGAATGACAATTCTTATAAACATGAAGAAATCTTTTCTGAGAATATTACATTGAACTAGGCCTATTTATTTCGTAACAATAAGTATGAGATGATAATGTCCTTTAGTTATAAAGTTCTTTATTTACTAGGACTAGGCCTATATAACATTTATTTTGCTTATTTGATTAACCAGTTGTAATATTGCAAGGAACTATTCAAACAAAAGTAGATCTAGTGCAAGTCATAGCTTTTGTTATATTTAACTTATTTTTATACTTACAGCTTACAATCCTTTTTTCTTTTATTTTCTTATAGGTTAGGTTAGGTTATGAGGCCGCGGACGTTTTTAACTCAATGAGTTCACACGTGAGCTACAGCTCGCGTAGTTTTTTCAATTGACGTAAATGTCCCAACGTGTTGTGTTGTGTATTATGTGTTATTTGTGAATGTGTTGAGTTTATGTTCTCATTTAATCAATTGACGAGCATCAATGAATACAAGAAATAAATTACAAATACTGTGTAGGTTTGATAACGCATGATAAAGAGGCGAAACGGCTTAACTTATAAGAAAATAAAAGAAAAAAAGACTGTGAGCTGTAGTAAGAATAAAAATAAGTTAAATATATAGTAAAAAATAACCACTTCAATAAGGCAATCAATAACCATATAACCTTTGTACCATTCCGTATCATACAATTATTCTTATTCTGAGTTTAGCAACTAAAAAACTTACAATGAACAACAAGAAAACAAAAAACTGAAGCACAGTGAGATCAGCACTACGACCTGCACAATTTTACTTCTGCAAAGCAAGCAGGTAGTTGCCAGCACTTTGTAATAACTTTAATTAATTTTTTGCAAAGTGTAAATTAAGTTTTAAGTATAGGCCCTACCTACTACATTTTGATCAATACAAACTAAATTAAAATTTACTTGTGGAGTACCTAGTACTACAATAAAAATAACTTGTTCTTCATTTACTATTAATTAACTTAAGTTATCCATATCAAAAGTTGAATATGCCTAACAGACATCAGTTTATGAGATTAATAGATATATTTAATTATCAACTTACATTTTTCGGCGTTCTTTCCTCTACTGAGCCCCTAACCAGCCACTGTTTTGTAGAGCCTGAAATATCTTCAACTGTGGCCTCTTCTATATGACAATATCTATAAACATATATAAACATTGATTATAATACAATTGAAAAGACACATTTTAATTATCATTTAACATAGATCTTTAAAAATTCAACTATTATTACAATTATGTTATATTTATTTATGTATTTCATTCCAACGGCAAAACCATTGCATATTGGCTACAAGTAACATGATTAAAATGATAAGTTTTAGTGATAGTCTATATATTTCATTTTTAATAAAATTTTATTATATTTTATACATATATATAGCCTATCATTTACTTAAGTTACGTCGTATAATAGGCCCTAAGATTAATCAAGTGTTTATGAAATAAGACATAAATGGCATAACAAACAATGACTTAAACTGACACACTAAATGTTGGCATTAATATTATAATAGATTAAATATGATTTAGATGTATATATATAGCCTATTTATAACTTTACGAACTGGAAAAATTCAGAAACGTTGGTAAGTTTATGTTCCGGCTGTAGTTGTTATATTGTTGAAGTTATAAATGGTTACTTTGTAAACTGATTGTAAAATAAAACAAAAATAATCACAATAATTTGAAAAAGAACTTACTCCTCGGAAGGCTAATAGGCACTACATGATCGAGTTCCTACTATGTAGCCTACATATAGTGTTTGATAACCCATGTATGTGTATGTATGACAACATTTAATGAGTCAGTATATTCATGGCTTGTTCCACCTAGACAATTTAATAAAGCGTACAGAGTGAAATTTCAACACTCATGGGTTAGCCATATGCATAAAAAGTAGGTCTAGTTTCATTTTGGCAATTACTACTTGTTCTTATCAAATACAATAGAATTTCTGTCATGTCATGGGGTAATTTTATAAAAAACTGGCTGCCTATCAAAAGTTAATAATATTATTACATTTTAAAATATTAATAGGCCCTGTATATTGTATGACTTAAAAACATACTGTGATGGGTTAGATATAGATATGTATTTACTCCTATTTAATAAATAGATGTAAAAATAAACCGTCCAATTAGTCAATATTGATACCGTACAATATCATTTCATATCAGTCAAAAAAACACTATAAATGTTTAGTTTGACAAACATTACAGTTTACCAACTCCTGTGTAAATTGCACATTTAGAAATAAGAAACATAATTTAGTACATCCAAAACTAATCTGACCTAACTACACTAAGTTAACTAAGTAGTCACATTAGAATAGGCTATGTTTGAAAGTCAAATGAGATATAGATTTAGGTTATAGGTTACCAAAACAATTTTAATCAAAATTTAACCATTATTGTTCAAGATTGATTCAAGAGTAAGACCTTATCATGAATTTAAATTTTAAGTTACAATTACTAAGGCAGTTAAATATATTGCTTTTGGTAGCCTGTAAAAGTTACTTTTCGGGTAAGTTAAAGACAGGAACAGCCACTTCTTTTATATACTAGGCCTATATTCTGAAAATATAAATTCACGACACATATTCATAAATGACAAAAAGTGTCTTCCCATAATCATAATAAAAGTAAGTAAATTAGCACAAAATTAATTGTAGGACTAGGACCTATGGTTTGACTTTAGAACATTCCTACTGTTACTAGTTGGTTTAGGCCTAGGTTAACTTTATTTTATGTATTTTTATATTTAATGAATGCGAGTAGGCTAAAATTGAACTGTTCAATTAGAATGCAATGCCCTTTGTTGATCATTATGTTTTTAACCACTTGCATGTTTTACTATGTAAAACATATACATTTCTTTGTTTATAGGGAACATCTATTAATATAGGCTAATACATATCAAAAGCTAACCTGATCTAACTTGTCAAAGTAAGTCGAACACTATTTTTACCCAGTGAAATATATATTTTCAGAATCTTTTTGGCGTAAGTTTACTATTCGACCCTAGACTAATATTTTTGTAGACACCGACGTTGTTTTACATCCTACTGTTAAATGTTGAATACAGGTAATCATACTGTGACTAAATATTATAAGTTAGACATTTAAAACAAAAATATTATTCTTGCATTTCTGTTGCCATAGGTTAGCCTAGGGTCGAATAGTAAACTTGCGCCATATTTTTTTTACGGGTGTTTTCGTCGTTACCCTAAAAAAGTAATGTTTATGTTATATTTTAATTATGATCTAGTATTTATTTTACAGTAAAATTTACTTACCAAATGAGTAATGACCTGATCAAGACTTGACTGTGTTTGGAGGAATCTAATGGTGCAGGACTGAAAAGCTGTCAAAGCAAGAAAAAACCAAAAACGTTAAATAAATCATATAGTTACATTAATACCTAGTAAAAATACTGTACATCAGTAATTTTGATAACACAATAATTATAATTTAATAAGCTAACCTACAAGACTATGCAAATATAATACAAGGGCCTGTGTATCTAGGCCTACATACATTAGTGTACCCTACACAAAAAGGTTACTATTAAAATTAAAAAAAGCATATTAAAAATGTAGGGTATACATCTTACTGCCATGAACCAGAAAATTACTAATTTTATAACTCATGCACTTTAAACTTGAAGTTGAATGAACAATGTTTCCGTAATTAATGGAATACAACAAAAATGAAAACTCTAGTAATAAAATTATAGAATACCACTACTTTTTGCGTAGTGGTAATATTATAAACGCTGTGTTGCAACCTAAAAAAACCGTAACTAAACTCACAGCCTCTAGTCACAGTATGTTTCCAGTCTGTAAACATATTATATTAGCCTAAGTAAGTTGGTAGCACTTCTCATTTTTCTAAACAAATTTTCAACTGATTCTAGGCCTGATTTAACAAGTTGCCTCTGAGTGGCATTCTAAAAATTTGCCTTTAGCCTAAATATTATTACTAACCTTTCACAATAAATAGGCTAATAACTACCACACTAGGTTTCATGGATTTTCTTGTATATTTATGACATTCGAAACTATGACAAATGCATGAACAAACAATTATTACAAAGTAGGCCTAGGCTACGCCTAAAGAGAAGGTTTACCTACAGTACTTTGAAAATATAACCATCATTTAAGTTCAGTTATTAAGTTATACATAATTTATGACAGTAGCATAAATATAATTTAAAACAAGTTGTACTGATTAACTGATATATAGGCCTATATAGCCTACTTTATACACATGCAAGACCTCTAGGCCTAGAAATTTACTTTAGGTTAGGTTATGTTTATGTTATAGGCTAATATTGAAAAATCAAAATAAAATGCTGTTGTTAATTACTTTCAGATAGGCATATTACAGCCAATTTTCGAGTTTACCAATAGCAATCTGAGTTTTCAAATGCAATTTTATGTTAGAAAACTCTTATGCATTCTACTAGTAAGTTACGGTTTAGAGGTTATGAAACTTATAAAGTGAATTACATAGGCTAATTATAGCCTAAACGTAGGCGTAGGCTAGTTTAAAATTATGAATTCGTAAAAACAACATTAATTTTAACATCTTTCATTCAATTTATGGACATTTATTAAGTCAGAAATAGTTTAAAATAAATCCGAAATTGCAATACCGTACTGGCCTAGGCTAGTGAATTATAAATGAGAATTTCTAAAGACAAATACTACTGAAATATATATTATTTTAATTTTAAATTATATTTACTAAATAATTGTAAAAGTACTTACCACATAAGTGAATAGCTGATCATACAAAAGTGATTAAATAAGAATGTCGAAAATAATCTGGCCGACAGTTTGTAGTAGTGTAGAGTAGAATATTATGAGACAATGTAAAGGCAGAGGATGACTCACTGCTCACTGCTCACTGCGTTCGAACCGTTACGTGTAGAATGGGGATGGGGAAGAATGGTTGAAATTTAACCCAAGTAACGAAGTAACGGTTATATTTTATTGGTACCCCACACCCAAATAATATAATGTTAAAACAGCGAAGTATGTTCGTACTCTTCTAAATCAACCATCTTAGCGCTAAATATAGTTTGATTTTACAGCCTTTGTTAGTTGTAAACTTGTAAAGAATATGTTTGGGTGTTTTTTGTTTATATTTTTGTAATGTTCTAAGAAAGTGCTTCAAATGTACTCAGCACGTTCCAAAATCATATACTGAGAATGTGCTAATCACATCCTAGACAATCTCTTAAAATGACAAAAATAGAAGTGAATTTATCATTTACCAAGCATGTGCTCAGTATATACGGTATATACCTAAAGTGCTCGTACATGCCTGGCATATTCGGAACTTTGACAGTATGTTCGCAGTACATACTGTGCTGTCTGGGTTATAGTGTGTGTGGTTTACCCAAAATCGATTAAAACTTAAAATACCATTAAAGTACACGGTTCAAACCCAAGTGGGGGATTTCACCATTAGGACAGTTTCTAATCCGAGGCCGACTGCCAGAATACAAACTCGCTCCGAGGCTTCAAGGTCGAAGAGCAAACTCGTAGAGGTCAGTACATAATCTGAGGCTAGCAGTACCAAAGCGAGTTTTTCCGCTGCGAGGAGACCGAAAAAGTACGTAAGCCGGGGCTGGAGGCTTTTTGTGTGTCGAAGTTGGACGGTACTCTTTCACGGTGGGCTCAGCTCACAGGACTATCCCAGAAGGGATGATCCAGTGACACCTGGTCACTGCAGGGCTACCCTCCTAATATTGGTTGTCACTTCTTGTCAAATGACAGGAGGTGCTGCAGACCAATGTACCGACGCCGCGCAGCCTGGGTGGAGGAACTAAAAACTCTCTCTGTCCCAGGTCAGTAGCAACACATGGTGGGGTTGGGAAGCGCGACCAGCCCAAGCTTAGTCTTGGCTTGGGAGTTCCTTCTCCCTGCTGGGAAAAGTGGGGCGTCCACGACTTCCCCGCGTGGGCGATAACGGTGACTCTTGAGGAAAGGGTGGTTGGTGGTTGAGGTGAATGTCTTCTGCGGGGGACTGGATCCAACACATCTCTTTGCGCCCTGGAGGCTTGAGTGAGCGTGGTCGGGACTGGCAATCCTTGACTAGGCGTACTCACTATGCAAGCTTGTAGTGGGGCAAGTGCATTAATTGTGAGTAGGTCTATCGAAGGTGGAACAATCCAGATCTGTTGGTTCGGGTCTGGTGCGGTTCGCTGTAGAGACGGCTGAGAGGCAGTGGCTGGGCTACAGAGTGCTTGAGTCTCGGGAGGACAATGTCTGGCGAATGCCTCACAACAGATGGTGAGATCGCTGCTCAAGACCCTAGATGGGGCAAAAACCTAAACTATTACTATTATGGATCATAAAAATCAAACCAAAGACACACACACATCAAAATCAGCAGGGGAATCTCCAGTTGAGATAGACCAAGCGCAGTCTCAAGACGTGAATATGCTCATGAAAGTCCCAGTTGGACATACCATGTCAAACGCTAACCAATGGAGGCCAGAATCTCTATCCGAGCAGGCTGGTGGCTCAAGGGATAGTGTTGACGGTTCAGTGGATTCTGAGCTGAGGAAAACGGCATCAATGATTAACAGGATGCATGTTAAGGACTCAGCCAAGAGGGGTGCTGAATTCTACAGAGAGAAGAAGAGGCGGCGCAGAGAGGAAAAGTTGGCTGCAGGGACATGGGTGGAATCCCCAAAGCAAACTCCTGTGAGCAGGGAAGTAGGGGCTGGCAGTGGAAAGTCAAAGAGGCTAAGGTCCGAGGTCAGCACTCCTTCAAGCTCAGGAGTGACGCAAAAGCAGAAAAAACCTAAGGGGGCCAGAAATGACATTAGCAGAGAGGCTGGCCTCCTTGAAAATTATGTGATTCTCTATATTCGTCTGCTTTCTTACAGGGTAATTCATTAGTATAAGGCCTCAGTAACTCACTTTTATACACATTTTCCTTGGTAACAGTCAGTGACTCCAGTTCTTCTTCTATTGCCGGCTCTTCGTTCGTTTTTATACCAGTAACTTGATTTTCACAATTTACACTGATATCATTATTTTCTTCTTCATAGATTACCTCTATTCGACTTTCGCTATCTCTGACTTGTTCTTTGTCAGCCAGGTCAATAGTAAAAACATTTGATTGGTACTCGTTGCAGGTTATTGATTCTTTGTTTAGATCTACAGTAGAATATACTGCGTCTACACTATTAGGCCAAAATAGGTCTAGACCTAGTCCTAAGTTCAGTTCTTCCTCGATTGAACTTATATCTCCAAGTAAACTGATGTCGTCAATACTGTTGTCCGATGGTACCCATTCCTCTTCTTCTTCTGAATACGATGGTATATTCTTTACTTTCTTTTTCCTTTTTTGTTGTGTCTTTGCAGCTTTTTGTTTTGCTTTCTCTTGTTTCATTATTTCTTGTTCTTCTTTCTGTTTTAGTCTTGCTAAGGCTCTCTCCTTTTTTTATTTTCTGCTTCAAGTTTTTTCTTCTGCTTCTTTTCTTGGTATTGTTGATACGAGTCTGAGGAAATAACACAGGGTATTATCTCTGTTTTACGTTTTTTGTTTTTCCTTTTTTGGTTTTCTTCAGGCCAAATTAAAGACTTTTTGAATGGACTAGGTAACAAGCTACTAATACTTGTGTTATTGGTAGGAGAAGTCGGCACTGCATTACTGATAGAATTATTATTGTTGTGTGCTGCTATAACACGAGGCTCTTCTTGTATTACCATTACATTGTCATTCCTAGAATTGTTATTAGTTTCTCCCAATTCAATTGGTATAGTTGGAGGACCATTCTGTGTGTAATTCACCACAGATTTTTCTATATTTTTGTCTAAGTTAAGAGAATTTTCCGATGATCTTATCTCAGTTCTTATCTTCTGCCAGACATAGTAGAGTGAGGTATCTTCAACACAACCTGTCCAAGTTTCTGAATCTTGAAATGATTCTAATTTTTCTTTGTCTATAAACTTTTCAAGCACCGTTAAACAGTTCCTCAACACACGGGTATCAGATTGTATTGTACTCTTTGTTGATACATCTAAATTTTCAGGGTGGTCGTCAAAAGTTATAGCATTAGGGTTCCATGGCACAAGTCCACATTTCCGGAAACCATTGTGTACTATGTTGTGAGTTATTTTCTCATCAAGTACTTGTTTCAGCAATCCTGAAAAGTCTTTTTTTCTCAATATTGGATCATTCATATTTTTTATACGCCACTCGTGCACTCTAGTCTTCCAGCTTTCTTTGAGGGATCTAAAAACCGCTACATCCATAGGTTGTATTAAGTGGGTCACATTGGGTGGAAGAGCTACCAAAATAATGCCTTTTTCATTGCAGAACTTACTTAAATGAAGGCTCATATGTGATGTATTTTCATCAAAAAAAATAGAACTGGTAACGTAATTTTAGTTTCCACCAGCCACGGATAGAACACAAAGCCATACATTCAAAAAATAAAGCACAAGTCATCCATCCGCTATCAGATTTCCCTATACCCCACTCCCTTGGAACACTTTCAGCTAAATATATTGGTATACGTTCATATTTAAAAACTACAAGTGGAGGAGCCAATATTCCAGCAGCACTTGCTGTTATTAAAACCGTTAAACATTCTTTATCATCAGATTTCACTTGAAGGTATACTGATTTTTGACCTTTCGCAGCCAACTCCTTATTTCCCTTAGGGTTGAGCAAAAATGCAGTCTCATCTCCATTAAAAACTCTCATTGGATTTTCTAAGACATTTTCCATCTCATTCTCTTTTAAGTAAGTGTATACTTCATTATACCATGCAAGTATTTTCTCTTTGGTTACAGATGCTTTACTAGATGTTAAGTTCTCTGCTACTCTGTTTGCTATTGATGGGTTCCGTTTTATGAACCCCATCAACCATTTTCTACCTGGGCGGCCATTACGAAAGTTATTTGTTCTCTTCAGTTCTTTTACTAGATACTCTACACTATCTAACACTTGATTTGTAGTAACAGGGAAACATGCTTTCGCAACTGATTTAATACAGTGTACTAATTTTTCTTCTTCAGTTTGTTTTAATACTGATTCGAGTCCCATTCTCCTATATGCTGGAGTTTTTCCTCTTACCTTATAAAGAAGAGTTACACGAGGGACATTATGGTGTTTTGCAGCGGTTGAAACAGGCATCCCACGTGCAACGTCACTCATTGATGCTTCCATCTGCTGCACGGAATACGCCCACATTTTGCCCTTTACTGGTGGCATTGTTGTATCCTAGAGAAAAAACAAGGTCAATATTAGTCTAAACATAACTAGGCAGTTGATAAAATATGGCTTAGGCCTAAATACCTAAAAAGAATAGAAGCAAAATGAAAAAATTTAATTTGCATGGCAATATTCCAATAGTTGACACTTATTGTGTTCTAGAAGTTGACATCACTGTCAACTACTGGTTCTAGTCATCGGAACTCATTAAATCAAATATAGAAATGTTTACAATACAATTCTGAATCACACAGTCTTTTTTTCAAATTGTATAGGTAATGTACCTGTAGTTGACATTAGTGTCTACTACTGGTAAAATTAAGATTTCAGTAGACCAATAGTAGACACTACGATTTACAAACAGTGTTCGTTTAAATTAAGGAGAAATAACCTCAAACAAATACTAAGACTACATGCGTTGAAATAATAGAGAAAACCATAACTAAGAATATTTTGTATTCAATAGTCAAATTCCACTTAAATTCAGTGAAAGTTTATTACAATTTAACAAGCAGTGGTCGAGTTAAATCACTACGTAAACACGGTTATCAGGTATTACAAAAGTGACTGTACGTCCATACATTCATATGTAACAAAATAGTACAGCATCTGATTTCACCCAAATCTGTAATACCTGTATAGATTATACTTTGGGTTTACAACTTCATCCAAATATATATACATGTTATATGAATGGCTTTGAGAATATAAAATGAAAATATGTAGAACATTCTATTATTAATCTATTCATTTAAACAAATTTTAAAGAATACCCATTTTGTTAACATCGGCAGCATTATTTTCGCACAACATATGACCACTTTTAATTTCGTCCCTAATATTAATAACTTATTAACCATTTGATATATATCAATTTGAAATAAAAAACATTTAAAAGATAATATTAGTATATTTCTTTTAATATATAATATTTTATAATTTGATTAGATAAATTGCAAATAGGAAACTAATTTTTTAGTACACTGCGAATTAATAATTTTTTGAGACAAGAATTCGAGTTAAAAATACGATAGCAATTTTATTTATTTTGAAGACGAAATTATAATATAGTATATGCTTTACTTTGCATTTGTTAATTATTTTGTACCTTGAAATAGAAAGCAACATTTATTTTCCTTTTTTCGATAAAATTCTCAGTCTTTTTTTAATAATACATTATTTCAAACTGCATTTGGACTATTTCCTTTTCGCGTTTATTACACAGAGGAAATGAGGGTTTCGCAATTAAGGGTGGAGGGGAGACTTGAGCTCCGACTTCCTCTGACCTCTTTCAGTCTTATCCGCTAATTTATTCCATAGCTTAATGAGTTATGTTCTCAGTTCGGCAGTCAGAATTTCTAAATTCATGAATCCTACAACTTACAGTTTCAAATTTAAAATCGGTTGTTTTAAAATGTTTAAACGGTATCAAGGAAGTTTGTCCTCTTTCCCTCCGTCTCCATTGTGTATTGATCGCTCATGTAAATGTTCTTACTATTCGGAATATTTTCAAGGGTTTTATGTAATAAAGAACAGATCAAGTAGACAACAAATTTAATAGACTTCAACTTGTGTGCTTTCACAAAATTGCTGCAAGAACTTAGTTTTAGCATTAAAAATGTGTCCCAAAAAAAACTTAGTTTTATCACTTATGTGGGGAAAGGCAAAGTGGGATGGGCAATTATTTGGAAAAATTACTTTTTTAACTACTCTAATGTTGTGTGACTTAATATTTCTATCCACTTTATAATGCTGATCGACTTTATAATAGTGCCTGAATTCAGCACATTAAAACATAGGCCTATGTGTAAAATGATATACCTCACAACTTTGTTAAAAAAGAAGAGTTTTTTAAATATCCACTAATTGTTAATGGTTTTATTACATAGAAAACCATTTATTTTACTTATGGACTCATCTTCATTTCTAGTGGCAAAACGAATTTAGTAGGAAATTTTCAAAAATTCACACCAATGCTCATTCTCAAACCCTACATTCCTCTACCTGCAAATATTTAGTCTCCTCTACAAACTGTGTACACAATTTCTCACTGTAAAAATACATATTAAAATGACAAGTTGTAATTAAAAATAATTAGAGTATATCGGAAACTGTTCGTTTTTATTTTACGTTTATGGCAAATATATTCTCAAATTTAGCAAGTAATAAATTTGTTTCGTTCAAACTTACATAAAACCTATTTTTATAACGTACCTATAAGTAGGTAGAGTTCATAAAAATCATATCTGTGGCGCTTGAATTATGAAACGTCAGACATTGGAGGTGTTCAGTGTAAATTGAAATAACAACAGTAATAACAACCATTTTCAAATAAGAAGAAAGAAGAAATGTTTAATCGTAAATTTTATTACCTAAACTTTTCTACTAAGCAATAGGTAAGATTCGTTTAGTTTTAATATCTAACATAAAAAGTTAAATCTCAGCAAATAAATTACAGAAAGTAGAGTGAAAAAGTTAAGCAATAAATGCGGAGCATTTTAACTTTTGCTGAAATAGTTAAAATTTTATTGTTTTTTTTTTTTTTAATAAGGGATAATTTGATTATTTTTATATTGCAATAGAAATACACTCAGCTCAAATAAAAGTTGAATTGTTGTTTACACAAAAGATCGTGAAAGAGTTATCGTGTGCTATTTGAGTGTTTCTTTTTCAAAATGGCTTTGAGCAATTGTTGAAAAAGGAAAACACTTTTGTTAACGTGACTTTGCTGTGTTTTTCTGCACTGGCTAAATCGTTGAAAATAAACCAAACAACTGGGGGTATGTTAGTGGAATGATCGAATCAAGTCGGCACGGGATGTTAAAGTAATTTGACAAGTTATATAAATATATATATATTTGTATATTTCACAACCATAAAAATATACAAAAGTAATTTAAAATTTACAAACAAATAATAGACTAACATACTTAGAATAACGTGTAATAAAAACACAACTAATTACCCCAAAGGAAATCCTATCAAAGCGGGAGACCATTAATAAAATTTATGTTTATAATTAGTCAAAAACAAAAGATGCAATTTACAGCAGCGGCAATAAAAAGGAATTTATACTTAATTTTTTAAAGTTGAAATTTAAGCATTATTAAAACTTAATACGTTTTTTACAAATTTTGAAAATAATTTATGTTTGTCAAACAATTATCAGTTGGTAAGAGCCAAGTTCTGACCAATTAACCTCGATAGAGACCAAGAAGAGCAGCCGGAAGAGCATTGTAGTATTTAGGTGCATTATAAAAAAAAATATTTTAAGAAATGGTTATCTTGGTTTAGGAACATTTGTTGTGAATTTATGTCTTAGTTTGTATGGAAATAGTTTGGACGATATAGGTTTATGTGTACTTCTGTTGTAGTATATTTTTTAAACTTTGAAGGTACACAAAATATTTTAGATTCAGAATATATAAAAAAAAAATTGATAGTGGAAAGGTTGATTACACCTTAAATTGTTTTGCAATTAATCAAACAAAATGTTTCCGCAAGAAGAATACGAGTTTTATAATAGAATTAGTAACACCCCTTCCCCCAACAAACCAACAAATATCCCAAACGGGACCTACCCGAGAGTGGTAAATCATCTAAATGATTGTACTTCGAATACAGGTTGAATCTTTAGGAAGAAATTTTGGCAATTAAGGTCTAAGAAAGATAAAAGAAAGTGTATCTAATTCGAAAAGTGTATTAAGTGTGGATTTGGAATTTCGATATTTGCAAAAGTTTATAAAAATACATTTTTCTAGACTACCATAAGTGCCTGTAAGTAGAGCAAAATAGGACAAGCCCAAGCAAGATGGGTGTTATCTGCAAAAATGACTGTTGGTCTTGGACAAGTCGACGAAGGAAAATTAACTTAGCCTCAAAATGATGTTTTTTGGGGAATACAGGGATTTAGGAGTTTATGAATTTTGCTTCTTAATTTGTAATTTCATTGCGCTAAAAGCGTAGGTAATATCCGTGTAAGGCTCAAATCATAAAAGTAAATAATACTAAAGTAATTTAAAGTTAAAGTTAAGGGAAAATAAAGTTACTCAAAAGACAAAAAGAAAAGTTATTTTAATCTACATGTTGGAACGGCCAATCGACCGATCCAATTGGGGTTAATTAATTACCTTAATTAAAATAAATTCAGAGTCAATATAACAAAAGATTAAAGCCAAAGGGTGTCAAAAAAGCCCAAAATTAAGATAAAAAAGTAGTTTCAAATGTGAAAATAGTATTTATTAATAATTTTGAAGAATTAACTAAAATTGTGTTAGTTAAATAAGTGCAGACTATGACGTATGCATTAGCGACAAGACCAAGCCAAAACCTTGCAGGATCTGACAGGCATTGACTTGTCCAGTCTTGTTTAAATTTGGTAGAAATGAATTAACATTGGAAGATAGGGGTTTGTAATTTTATTAAAAGAAGTCTTTATTATTAGATTTATGTTGAAAGGAGAGTTAAATAAGCAAGGAGTAATAAAAATAAATTTGTTATGATAATTTGTTAAAAAGTTATAGACAAAAACGTAAGCGTAAACAAATAGATTTTGCAGAATTTAAATAAAATCCAAAAACAAAGTAGAGTAATTTGTAGAGTTAAAAAGGGTTAAGAAAATAAGGTAATAAAAAATATAAAGTTATAAAGTTTAATAGCTTAAAAATAAAGTATAAAGTCATTCTTGGGCATAAAAAGGCTAATAACTCATAAAGTTCAAATGTAATTAAAGCATAAAAAATAGCATTTAATAGAGTCAATAATAGGGCATAATCAAGCCGAAGTTCAATATATATAAATAAATAGTTTTGTAAAAATAAAATAAATTAATAAACAATTTTATTAATTCAAAATAAATACAAGGGAGATTAATAAAAGGGAAATATTGATAAAATAGAGTATATATATGTGTAATAAATTGTAATGCCATGTGAGATATGAAAAGAGCTTTAAAGGGGGGGAATGAGACGCCGAAAACCAAACGAAGCCAATTAGAGTAACAACAAGCTGAATAACTAGACAACCAAACAAGCTATCAAAAAACCAACAACAGATTAGCGCGTTTCAAGACCAACCGAAGAAGATACAAGCAAAAAAAAATGGAAAATTTCAAATTTACAGGAAATAAATTTCAAAATTTAAGCAAAACTAACGAAGTCTATAACTCAAGAAGGAAGAGGAGTAGAAACGCCATTCGAATTCCAGGGAAACCAGAAAACGTCAACCAATCCATAGAAGTCAACAAAATCAAAATCCGACAACGCAAAAAGAAGTTATAGAGTTTGGATGAAATCAAAGTCAATTTCGCAAAACGACAGGCACGGACATGAAGTCAAGCCCGAAGCTGCGAGGGGGAAGTGACGTCATCGGATCTACTACGAAGAGCAAAACAGACCGCACATTGTAATTCAATAAATGAAGATAATAATTAAATTAGGCCTAATCGATGGGAAATAAAGGCACTAAAATTCATCAAATAAATCAGGAAATATAATAAGACCAAAAAATATATTTCTAAAGCAAGAAATCAGGATTTCTTGTTACATAGAGGAAGATGCTGGTTTGACAAGGGAAAAGTCGAGAAGAGAAGCTTGCATCCCCTCTAACTTCAGTTTAGCACGAAGCGCCAACGAGTAAACAGCTGACCGAGCTCCGAGGGTACTTAAAAGAAAGGCGTAGGGCGATCAGTTTCGGTGTGCGTTCATTCTAAGCTCCGGCCTAAAGCTAAGTCGGGTCGTGATAATTTCGGGAGAAGAATATCCATATAAACGGCCTATCTTGCCAAAAGATACTACAATCAACTGGGAGAGGACAACTTTAATTAAGTCTAGGAGAAGACAACTGTAAGCCGAAGAAACCATTCTGGGGACCAAGGAGAACAACTTTAAATCGCTGGAAATCGACAGAAGGAATTACGCGTCGAACTTCTTGTGTTCTGTAAGTGGCAAACGATCATTGTTACTTATAATTTTAAATAAATCCCTTTTTTACAAAATAATAAATAAATTAAATTAAATAAATAAATTCAAGTAAATTCTGGGGAAATTGAATAAAGTAAACTCGTTTAGTAAATTTCATTACTCACAATGGCAAATCGAAATATGTAAATAATATAATCATTAATATACAAATTTTAATTAATAAATTAATTAATCACTTTGCTACTTTTCAATATATGTAATTATAAGTTAAAGATTAATAAATTTCATTGTGTTTTTGAAAATAATAATTTGTTGTTTCAAAGTAAATGGATTTATGTTAATTAATAAATCGTTTTGTGTTTTCAATAGAAAAATTTTGAATATATAATTTACAAATCCAATCAAATTAATCCAAAAACCATCCAGTGCTCTAGTGTAATTAAGTCAGCAGGTGAGTTATTCACGGATCACTACAAATTTAACTCCAAAGGGAACGATCCCGAAAAAGAGTCTAGAATTGAGCTAGTGTACTACACAAAAGACAAAAAAGGTCTAACTAATTTAAATTTAAAAAACTTAAGAATAGGAAACAAAAAGTTTTCCTTTTCTTGCCCTCGCCAAACCTCTCAAATTGTTCTAACGGGGTAGTACAACGGAACAACGTCAAATAAGGCCTGAAAACACTTGGGTGTTATTTGATGAGGGAAAGTGTTAAAGTTAACAACAAAAGTTGTGTTTATTGAAAAAATTAAAAGGGTAGGGAGGTTTGCGCGTGGCAATGTGTAAACCAAAAATTATGTAAATTAGGAAATTTTTCATATTAAAGAAGTTAGTTAAAGTAATAAAGTTCACTAGGCTAAAAAAATTAGAAAAAATTTAACTTGGGAAAATTTAAGCAATACAAATTATAATAGAGTTACAGTTTTATAAACAAAGGTAATCAAATAATTAAATTAAGAAGGTGAGAGAATTCACACTATTCAAAAGTAAATACTGTAGAATAAATAGGTTTTGGAAGGTTATAGTAGAAGCAATTAGGTATTAGATAGAATTGTATTGATAACAACCAATATCTCAAATAAATTTCGCGTTCAATTTAACTCAAGAATCCCAACGCTTCGTTTGGTAAACTATGGTTGTCATGTTTTTGTTCACCCTCCCCGACCCCACCACTCCAGTAGCTTTATTTGCCACCCAGATGGCCACGTTGGTGTATAGGAAACCGGTTGTTTATGTATATAATAATTTTGTTGTATCAGTTGTATGTATTACATGTCATTTGTGTTGTTAAAGTGATAATACAACGTATTACTTTCTTCTTTTTATGTATTTATTCATTTATTTTACTCGTCGTCTAGTAGACTAAGCGTTAGAAATAATGAAACTTTTATAAGCGTTGTTAGTCTGTGGTTAAAAAACAGAAGTATCAAATTCGAGAAAGTTCAAACCATCACCAGAAAACCACCGAGCGACAAGAAACTGTGGATAGTGTAAAGAATCAAAGACTAAGACAAGGTTTGAAAACATGAAGTTGCAATAAATGTTAAGAAAGACTTTTTCGCAGAAAACTGCCGAGTGCCGAGCACCCGAAGCAGACGTCGGACAGCAACCGTTTGAGTTCGTAGCGAAAGAACATCACATACGCAACAAGAAAATGTCACTTAAAATAAAATTGGATAACGCAGTGAAGAGTTATAAATAAAACAAAAAGAACAACTCTGGAAATTGAGTTCAGATCAAGAGAGCACGTCAGAGATCGCCGCGGAGCCAAAACTGGTGGGGGGACAGGCGAGCAAAAGTAAGAAAGGAAAAAGTTAAACTAAAACAATGGTTTTACAAGAAAATTATTTAAAATAAAAATATTATTAATTAAACGAATTAATTAATAGAGTACTACAAGCATAATATGCATAATATTATTGGGAAAGAGATTTACTTGAAAAAATCGTTAAATTTAATCTAGTGTTAAAAGCCTGGACCAGTTTAAAAAACGGAACAAAAATATAGCTACTCTAGCTAGAACTTATTTATAATATTCTACTGTTTATTAGTGTTACTTATAAAATTCTATTTATAAATTTCAAGTGTAATACTACGAATCACTTATAAATTTGCTCCTACAAAATTTTTCACGAGTTTCGTCTATAAACATGTCTATATTTGAACATGTTAGGTAGGTACAGTGTTAATTGAGTAGTTCTAGTACGATTTAACTGGTTTAAGTGGGATTTTGTATGTTAGTAAAGGTCCGTGTACAAACAGCAGCCATCTATACATATAAATACAATTGAAGTGTCTGACTGTGATTTAAGAATAAATACTTTTTCTAAGCTCTTATAGTTCTTCACTCGTTACCAAAACCTAATCATGCAATTTTTAATATTTTGTCCGTCGGTCCGTCTGTTTGTTTGTCTGGGACAATCTCCGGAAAGGCTAAATCCATTTGGACGAATCTTTCATTTGCATTTAGGGGTATTTTCAGAGACTAAACTAACCTACTTTTTATCCCAGAAATATTTAGGTTGTCTATTTTAAAATCTAAAAATTATGTGTTTTTTGGACGGACGTTATACGTGAAGAAACACCCAAGATTCCAACCCCCCCCCCAATCCAAATTACTCGGTCCTAATCAAACGTAATCTCCGTGAAAATATTAGAATATTCAAATAGAATCTGTTTATATTGTTTCGCCATGGCGATCGAAACTAGCAGTAGACAGAAGGAGCACCCTGGTACAAAATATAATTAACTAGCAGCTATCCGTGGTTGCACTCGCAAATACGAATGAAATGGTTATAGGGTAAATATTGAGAATTACCGTTACAAACAATAAAAAAACTATTTCAGACTAAGTCACCCGGCCCATAAACGCCATTTTTCCATTTAGGACTACATAATTTATACATGATAGAAGGCGATAAAAATCACATTTTCCACCAATTCTTTACTCATAACGTCAGCACGAAAGTAAAAATTCAAATGTTTATATCTTTCTGATTAACCTTTGAAACATTGATAGTTGCCATTACAACGCTTATAATGAAAGAGTCAGACGGACTTGAATTATTGGGTAGGTTTTGATATTTTTAACACTGTATAAGCCCGGTACCACATCTAGTAATCTTGTTAACCCGACAGTTTGACTTCTCCATTAATGCAATATTTTCCCTACCCTCTGTATCCAATGTAAACACAAAGATATAATTAATTAAATTTAATAGCACTCCAATTAATTACGGGATAATTACATTTTCAGGGAAGCATCAATAAAGTCAACATATGAGACGAGACACGAAGGTAAATATAATTTCTGTTTCATATTATATTACATGCTACATTATAGCTAACGTTTTTATCGTTTTTACAGACATTACTAACCGGACAGTGCGTGTTGGAAAGTACAGTCTTGTAGCTGTTTAGATTTAACGAAATTACAATTGTATTGCAAAATAAAGTACCCTTGCATAGTAGGCCTATTATTAGCTACACAAATTTTTTCCTTAGACTTAATCGCAACTTAAACGAATTGATTATGAGTTCTAAAACGCAATCTTGGTTGAAATAGTTCGATTATACAGCTGAAAAGCTAACGTGAGTTGAGCGAATTTCCAAAAATAAGGTTTATAATGTTTTAGGGTTAAAAACTATTTTCTGAATTGTTCTACTCACGAAGGCGCTAAATAGCTGCCTATGTGTATGAAATATATTAGTAGAATTTGTGTGTTGGCTTAAGCGGCGCTTAGTTCCATCTCTGAGGAAAAAATGTTTTACAAGTTTGAACCTCAGCCTTACCGGAATTATGGACTGTGCTTTGTGGGTTTGCACCTCTGCTTGCTCGCCGCCCTCCCACGTGGATTAACAAGGTACACTTGTGGTATTTAACTTTTTGATTAATTTTGGCTGAACCAGACGGGCTATAAGGTCGTGTCAAAATTTGAATGTGTAGAATAATCTCCAATATTTCATTTTTAGATAAAATCACCAAACAATGTCATTCTAGTACGAACAATCTTTAAAAAATGTTGAGGGTGTTGGATTTTTTGGCTAACGAAATAGTCCGAGATTCTTAGAAAACAAACGTGTGTAACACATTTGGGCCAAATCGGACTAAAACGCGGCTGTTAGATTGCGGATACATTTATAAATATATATTAACAATTTTTAATGGCACAATAAAACGTTTTGGTTAACATGATAAATGTTCATTGTCCACTCCCTATCATTGTCACTGCCATAAGAGTATTTTTCGTGTGGAAATTTACTAATAAAGATATGGATATTATTAATAGAATTTTACCTCATATTTAATCCTTCTTGTGACTTGTTTCACTTGTAATATTTACCACGCGTTTCTACCGTAATCCCTTCTATATGTATTTTCTCACTTTGCGATCGTCATGGTAACATACTATTAGTATTATCATGTATATTATTTCAATCTATGAAGCTATTAGGATACCAAAAATCATTAAACTGCGATCATGGTACTTGCTCAGCCTTTTTATCTGAGGACTAGTTAACACAAAAATAAAAAGATCGAATTGTGTCTATTCTTCAATTTGTTCTGAAAATATAATTTCAGATAAATTTATGTAACCTGTTATAAAATAACACACGACTTTTTCTAATTACGTAATTTTTTCCAAAATTAAATTTATTAAGAGAACAAAAATAGCGTTGTGAACAGAGGAACAGCTAATCAAGTATAAAAACGGCATATAAGAAAAATATTATTTTTAAGTTAAAAATTTACAATTTTACCAACTCACTCTTATTATTAATCACAATATGTAAAAATTATTAGCGGTATTTGAGACAATACAACATTTTTGTTCACTAAAATTTCTCCCAAAATGTAAATGTTACGTGTACACAGAATTTTAGTAAGTTATTTGTATTAATAAAAATTTGCACTATATGCTGTAATAAGATTAAATAAAAGTACAAACAAATTTACTTAATATTTATTTATTTAATAATTAAAGTATATATTATTTGAATTGAACGGTCTTATCACATTTGAGTTCAGCGAATGTACTTTTAATAAAAAAATCGCTTTCTTAAATTTGGAAGTAAAATTTTTAAGAAAATTAATACAAGATGAACAAATTCAAATGACCTTCAATTGCTGGTATTTATTATATAAAAGTATGTAATTTTTTCCAAGTTCAATTTATTATAGTTTTAGTAAAGTTTTTAAAATTACTAGTAATATAAAATCTACGTATCACAATAATTTTGTGCATGTACTTCAATACATTACCACATGAACAGGAAAATATAAATTATTTCGGCTTAATCCAAGCTACCGTTGATGAGAAAATAGGGTTAAACTATTTCACTTTTAACATAGGCAGTATACATAATATTATGAAATATGAACAAACCATTCTTTACGAAAAAATAAAAATTCGTTATAATTGCAAACGTTATAATAAATAAATCACGCAATTGAACCACTGACATTGTTTGAGCGAATTTACCAAAACGATTATATGTTTTTGATTTTCAACCAACTATTTGAAAAATTGGTTTATTCAGAAGGGCGCTGAATAGCTGTCTCTTTGTAGGAAATGTATTAGTAGAATATAGAAAAGCTATATAATTTACCTTGGTATACGTCCTCGAATCATGACCTGGATTACTTAGTTCCCTAATTCCTAGTTTGCACCTCAGCCTTCAGCCCCGGCTAGCACGCTGCTTCTTTCCGCTCCATCCTTGCGGCCTGGAACTATAGACTGCTTCTCACTTTTATGGTGTTTTATTTTTAGATTGATTTTAAAAAACGATACGTGATAAAAGGCCGTGTAAAAGGCAAAATGTGCACAATTATGTAATGTATTTATTTACTTTTAAGAAATAAAACAATCCGCTCTACTACGAAAAAAATGTTTATTCCGATTATAAAACGTACATTAGATTGAGGATTTTGAGGCTAATTCGTCAGAGTGACTTAGAAAACCAACGTGCCTGCCAAATGTTAACCAATTCAGACTTAAAATGCAGCCGTCAGAGTGCGAACACGTAAATACAGAGTGATTCCGGAAGAAAAGGAGACACTTTCAGGAAGAAGTGTTCTAATAGCGAAAACAAAGAAAAAAGTCCATATAAACATGTTTTTGGAAATGCTTCGTTTTCCAGGTACCCACCATTTTGTTAATTTTTACAAAATACTTAATATCTTTCGATGCAGGAAATATATTTTGAACTAAAATTGATACACGTTTTTAACCACATATTTTTCCCATGAACCAAAAACCAAAACGGTTTTTCATATATTTTTAAAATGGTGAATATTTAAAATTTTTGTTTTAAAATATCTCAAAAATCTATTACTTTACAATACAATTTTTAATGAAAGAAATAATCACATTTTTTAATGACAAACCTAACAGTTGTTTAAACTTAAAAGACAACAAATATATTGGATAAAGCGTACACTCTGTTTTATAAGTAGCCCAAAAGTAATGTTTTAAATGATTCCAAGTCAAGTGCTTTGCTCTAAAGAATCATATAATATAATACACTTTCCCAGTCAGGCTTATGGACTCACATTCGCGAAATTACCTCCCAATTCTGAAGACACTTTCATGTAATTGAGTTACTTCGAACGATGAAGTCTGAACGCTAACTTATTTACTCTACATCTGTTTTCCCGAAACGACCACTCTGCCTCCCCATGTATCCAGCAGTGAATGGTTAGGGGCGAACCGAAGGGGAGGTTAATTTCACCCTACACATGGCTTTGTCCGATTGTATGCCTCCACCAGCCGACTGTACATTGTGGTGATGAGTCAGTGTTCACTTAGAACATCCTCAGGTGTTGTCTAATTTACTCTCATTAGACAAACATAAACCCTGGCAGAGTCCTGGGAAGATGTGTGATGTTATTTGGAAGCATTATGTTTGGTTTTCTAAATATTAAATGATGCTTAACACTGACAAAACTAAGTTTATCGTCTTTAATAAAAAAACAAAAAACATGTAATCAGTTATACCCCTATGACGTATAAATGTTCACATTGTGATTATAACAATACTACAAGCTTTCATCAATATAATTGTATTGAACAGGTTCAAAGTATAAAGTATTTTGGGTTAACTGTGGATTATAGAGTGTCTTGGAACCCGCGTATAAGAAATCTAAAAACGAAATGGAGCCAAATAATGTGAATGTTTTACTTTCTGAAAAACCTGGCACCTATTTAGGTATTGAGTAAAATATATGTTACTCGTTAATAAACAGTAGACCAACTTATTGTTTGTCGTGTTTTGGGAGGGGGGGGGGGGTGTACTTATATTTCTAATATTAAACGGATTTTTAATATTCACAAACGAAGTATTAAGCTATTTGTCATAAATCTATAATGACTCGTTCAGTGCCACTTTTCATATATTTAAAAGTATTTCCACTGTACTTATAAAAGGACCTCTATTTATACAATTTCCTAAAGATATTTTACTTAAGGAGTGGAGTGAAAATACAGCATTAGTACATAATTCAGATAGAATGAAACTTAGGTGTGGTGCGCAACTTCCTGTACCAAAGCTAAATAAGACTTTTTTGGAAATTGTATTAATTCATCCCCCTCTAATCATTTTAGCAATTAATATACCTTAATATATTCAGCAATTTTAAATATTTCAACCTGAGGACGATGTTTTGGGACTATCGTGTGTGAATATATGCGAGAGTGTGTTTGTTTTTGTGCTAGTGTGTTGCTTTCAATTTTCTTTTAAATTATATTTTAAATTAGTTTTTTTGTATTTCTATTGGGTATATATTATTATCCGTACTAAACTTTGCCTACGGTTTAAACATAATCAAACTTTTGTGCTAAATTTTTGAATTATGATGTTAATTTTATATGTTATTAGTTTTCACACCCCGCTGTTTTCTAACCCAATAGGTTTAATAAGTAATATTTATGATTTTTCAAATGGAAAAGCTTCAAAACAGAAAACAGGCTTAGTAAGTCTGAATGAAGTACCTACATTTACATTGTACCCTTTTGTCAGAAAATTTTATAATTTAAAAAAAAAATGTATTTAGAAGTATAAGTTTATGTGCAATTATTTTCTAATAGTGCAATTAGTTTTGTATGTAGTATTTACGATTCAATGGGTTCAATATTGTGTCAACTAAGGAGTAATACATTGTTTGTTCTCCAATCTTATTTTGTCCACCCCTTATTTTGTCTTTATAACGTTTTTGTCTTTTATATTTAAACGTTTTGGATATTATTTAGAAGGTCTACAATAACTTTGAACTGATTTTATACTGTGATTATCTAAGGAAGTTTTGCATTTTTTGTGAATTTCCATATTTTTGCAGAATCTCCTAAGGTGGGACTTGTATTATCCTAAAGTTGATCAAAACGTAAAATAACACTACAGTACACGGTTCAAATCCATGTGGCTGATTTAAAGTTTGGGCAGCTTCTGAGTTAGCGCGCAACGACCGAATCAAAACAGTCAATAATCCGAGGCCGCGAGATCGAGATGCAAAAATCGAGTTGTTCGATGCAAGCGGAACGAAGCAGTACTAATACCGGTACTGCAGGATGAGGTGAAAACAAATTTTAATAATATGTTTCGTACACGCTGGCAGCTGTTCATCGCCTTCGTGAGTAGACCAATTTCCCAAATAGTTGATTGAAATCCTAAAACAAATAAACTTAATTTCGGAAATTCGCACAACTCACGTCAGCAGTTCAGCTGCGTAATCGACATATTTAGACTTTCAGTTCATATTGTACCAATTGTTCTAATAGTTGTAACTAAACTAAAAATATATGACTTACGATTTTATGAATATTTCGAAGATTTACCACAATTTTTATTACTCTTGATTTTGCGTCTAATGAGGGAATAGAGTAATTTGTTATTTAATCTTATTTTCATCACCCCTTGCAATAAAAATAATAATAGTTATAAACATAATAGTTAGTTTACATTAAACACAATTCATGCGATAGGCAAAAGACAAATTGCATTATAGTTAGGGAGACAACTTACTGCAATACAACCCAAAAGTTATAATTTTTAATTTAATATTTTCGATTTAATTCAATGTTAAATATTATTTCCTTCTTTAAATCACAGACTAGGAAATACTTGTTTTGCCGTACTTGTAAAAATTAATAACTTCAAGACAAATAACAATTAAAAAATAACAATTTTGCTTCGTTTAATTAAGAGATAGTAAACATAGTTTTCTTAAAACAATAATTGGTGGTTTCATTCCTTCAGTTCATGATAGCTTTAACATGTAATATTTACCAATGCTCTTATATAAGTTTCACAATACAAATTAATACAAATCACATAAATAGAAAACTTTCATAAAATTGACAAAGTAAATTGGAAAATTATGTCACGAATGTTTCAATTAAAGTGAATACATTCAATAGTTCACTTATTCTCACTATTATCGGCATATTATATTAGTAGAAACACAGAGGACTTAACCTCGGGAGTTAGTGCCAACTTTCCCCAAATTAATATTACATAAAATAATAACAAAAGAAATGTTATAATCGATATCGAATACAAAGATTAACTAAATAAACATTAAATAGTTAGTTGATATTGTCTTAATTAGTGGTATGAATTGAATTGTATAGGAAACACAGGGTTCAAAGTCTATTCACAAAGTTTATGACAGTAATTGTAATTATTGAGATAATGTTCGTTGAAACCTTTCTTTTATAATTAACAATTTGTAAGTGTTCACAATTAATTATAGAAAGAACGTAGCCTAAATAACCTATTTAATAACCTATTAAAAATTGGATAGTTCTCACCAATATTTATGGTTGTTCTTATTTACCATTTAACCAGAAATCAATAGATATTGTATCTCATAAATGTTGTACTTTTTATTTATATATTCTTCTGAATCATTTGAGATGGGATTTCAGTTGTTTTGGGATTTATTTTGATTTTTAATTTCACTGACCAAATGATGTACTTTTCATGTCTGTGTATTTTACAAGAATGCCAATTTTAGGATACTTCAGCTTAGTTCCGGAAAACTCCGATATCGCCGACTTGATCTTCTGGAATTTGCAATTAATAAGTGTGTATATGTTGGGGTGCAGTAAAGAGGAATGAGCTTAAAATTTGTCTTTTTCTTCAGAATTAATTTTGTCTGAGAGGTAAAGTTCTAAAGGCTGTTTTACAAATATTATAAAATGAAATTTAAAAAATAAATCAAATAAAACACTTAAACAACTCCATATTACAGTCGACATTTCACATACTAGTTGTTACATCTACAAATGTAGGATACTTGAAAACTTATACTTCATATTTAATGCAAATACGTGGTCCAATCCAGGGCTCTATAACAAGGGTTAAACCGTTTCTTTGATCTCGACACTGTGCCGCCAGTTTCAATCTGACGTCACTGTGATGATAACTGCCAAGACTAGAGCAGCGGACTCCTTGTGCGCACTGTCGTTAACTCACTGTTGTAACTCGACGGAAAAGCTTTAGTAAAATAAAACTTACATATTCTTAATCTACATAAAGTACGGATTCTAGCAGTATAAAAAACTTTTATTTTAAAAGGTATTTCTAATTTTAATAATTGAAAATATTTGAGAATTATCACAGACTGACATGGAAAAGTTACTAAGCGAGGAAATTTTTAATTTTTGGGTTACAAACAAACTTCCAGCGGGCATGTATAGTTCGTAGATTTAATAACTATGTGAAATTATTATAAATTACTGTAATTTTGGATGCTACCTACCTGGCCGAAGGTCAAAATGACCCGTGCCATTCAATGCTTGTGTAATTGTTTGTATACTTTGGGAGATAAATATAGCATTGTTATTATTATTATTATTATTATTATTATGATACATTATAAAGTATCATTTTTAAACATTTTTAAAACATTTATCGCTTTAAACATTTTTTAGTTAGGGTTTTGAAAATTTTCTCACGTTTTAGCATAGACAGGTAGTTTATTGAATAAAGTCTACTTCTGGAAATAATAACTCTTATGAGTCTAACTAGTCTTATATAAGGAGTTGTAATTTCAAATTGATTTCTAATATTTCAATAGTGTTTTTTATTAGGGTTATCAATTAGTCCATCCCCATCATTTCTCATGTTAGAAAATTTTTTCTCATTTAAGTTTATCGCTAAATCTTACGCCAAAAGGGTCCCTTATGCCATATCTGCATGTTGCCAGGCTTCAACATTATTTAAACATTATTTTGTTTTAACACATTTGAATATTGTGCACGAAATAATTTTAAAATAATAATAATGCTATTGTTGTTTGGGATATTTTAAACGGAAAAGGTCTTTTACGATTTTCCTATAAAATTTATCATTTTCGATATAAACTATATTAGGTTTAACATTTATATTTTAAACTTCCCAAACCGATATAAAAAACTGCAAATTTTAGATGTTGCCAAAACTCGAAAGTAATCTTTAGACATCTGTCCCGAAGATTAAATATTACATATTTTGTTTAAATGTTTGTTTTTTTAAATTGTTAACTAGTTGTATGAATAATGTATGCCTATACTTTGCTTGAGTGAGAGAGAGAGAGTTTGTAGGTTGCAGTCTCTCGCACTCAAGCAAAGTGTACACTATTCATACCCCTAGTTAAAAATCATAATACAAACCTTTAGAACAAAATATTTTCCATCAACTCTTCATGATATTGTTCACAGATGTTTACAGATTAATTAAGAACTTTGCTAAACATACAAAATTTAAATTTTTGAAATGCTGTTTAAAATTTGAAAATGCTTATTTAATTCTAAATTCAAAAAGAATAATAATTAATTTTGAAAAATATATAGAACAGCAAAATGGAGCAAAATCGCAAAACACGATTTCGTTATTTTTCTTTTAACCGCCATTTTTAATCGGTTAAACATATGGATGTGCAAATTTCACCGTTGGGTTTCTCTTGAAATTCTATATCGAAATGATGTATCATATGACCACCTTCCTATTAAAAAAAACTAAGTAACATTCAAGATGGCGGATACATTTTTTGAAATCTGAATAAAATAGTATTTTTACATAGAGTAGGTTCCCTAATCACAACTCTACCTTTAAATTTTCCTTATATACGAAATATTAAGCCGTTGTCAGACTTTTCACCCACCCTGTATATTACAGTATGCTAATTGCTAACCAGAGAGGTTGAAACCACCCGTAAATTGCCATAAAATAAGAAAGGGATGATGAACAACATTAGTTTCACTTTTTATTTGAATTTGCATAAATGGGAATTTCGAGAGTAAGACAAATTTTTCGGTTTCCAGAGTGATAACTAACCCTACATTGATTTTAAATCAAAATAAAATTGAAAAAGACATTTATATTAATACTTTCCGGTTTTCTATTTTTCATAAACGTTTGTTGAAAAAATGTATATAATATTTCCACCCCTTGAAAGGTGACCACCATTGAATGACGTTAATTAAAAAAAGTCTAGAAAATATACTATGTTTAACTTTTTACTATGAATGTAAACATTTTCTAAGCATATTTCACAGAGTTATTCAAATTATCGCGCAACACCTTAAAAAATTGATGGTTTTTATTTTTTCGGGTGTTCCAACCATTTTAGAGCAGAGGGACGTAATCAGATACCAAAAAACTAAATATACAAGTAGGATCTTTCTGGAGAGCAGTTTGAATGGGCAACTGACACGTATTAAAGGGTAATGGTTTATTTAATAATTACTGTAGTTCATAATCTTCTAAATTTGTGGTAAAAACATAGAAGCTTCAAAAATATTGTTTTTTGTTTTAATATTCACGAGTAACCAATATTTATTTGTATACATATGTATATTAATTTTGTTTATGTGCTTAGAATAGGGTCAGAACATGCAAGTAAAATTCTAATCTATGCAAATAAAAAAATGCTAGGCAATTTCTTAACCTGCACCAAAAAAGATGTGGGATATCGTATATCCTGAATGTACCTAAGTGGTGTCACTCACTGAGTACAGTCAACACTGTAGGCATGTGTTCAGCTCATATTGGGCTTTCTGCCAAATTCACTTCGCTCTAACGAACATAAATGACGAATCCAAGGTTAATATCATAAACTGTATTAAATGGTTTTGTGGTCTAGACGCCCTATTACGTAGGCTGTTGCGTGCCAACATGGAATAAAGGGAGGCATGATTCATTGGAGGTTAGGGCTGATCTCCCTTCTTAATATTATTAGGAAATTTCATTGGTGTCTTGCCCAGTGTAGATAATATTCTCACTAAATGAGAAAGTAGTTACAGGTTGCGTGTCTCGCTTCTGCAAAAATCTGTTGACAAATTTGTACGTTCAGTTATTTTGAGTTTTGTAAAAGTGTTCTTCTCAACCTCCTTGTTTTCTAATTGAACCTAAACAAGCTTGCGCCTCACGCGCCTAGGTTCTGTATTTCCAGCCAATCTGAAAGTTTTACCAAAATAGTCTAACCATAACTCACCAACATATCTTTTAATATAAGTTATACAACAACAAGATGAAACTGTTTCATACATCTGCCTGCGATTTCAAAAAGATTGCTTCGAACTAAACAAAATTAAGGCATGGCAAACCTAACGGCCATAAGATCAATGATGCAAGATTACTTGTAATATTGATTAGAAAATTATTTTGAATACCTCATTTTAAAGTTTTGGACAATCCCAATGTGGTACTTTTTTAGATTTAAATAAATAAGTTTTTAACTAAATTTGATCTTTGACTTAACTTTAAATCAAAGTCTTCTAGTTTTTATTGTTCAATAATGCAAAAATATAAAAACTTAAAAAATATCACCACATTAAAAATTTTAAAGAACCTTTCAAGTAAAAGTGATTTAACAAAATGTTGATTATCCATGGCTAAAAATCTGTTTTTTGTGGGAGAATATCCACGCCAAATAAGTGTTCCTATTCGAGTGTTTACTACGCACTCTGGTGGTTATCCCATTAACTTTGCCGCGGAGGAATAATAGACAAAAATAATGTATTCGTTTGTTTTGAATATGTGTGAGTGAGCCGTGTTTAATAAAATTTATATATTTTTCTATATCTCCTGCAAACAGCCTAAGGGTGTTGTACCTTAATATTGGCTTTCGGGTGACTCCCCATTATAAAACCTGCCCTATATTTTTGCAAGCAGAAGAATGAAGCACTACTCAAACTCAAATATGGTAGAGTAGAGATCTGACTCTTGGTGGGCTGCAGTCAACTTATAAATATTATTTCACTTAATAATTATTATGCCGGTCCTTAACTGTTGTAGTTTGGTGCAAGTTTTCCATGGACATCCAAGCTAATATTCATAAATTGTGAAGTTTTCCCAAAGGAGATTTTTATACATAAGACGATTTCTGTAATATTAACTGTTAAATAAATATTAAAATTATTATACAAATTATATCTGCTAGGATCCATGAAATAATTTTTAGTACAATTTTCTGCCAATCCTAACGTAACACTTTCACTAAAACTTAAAAACTTTAGTGAAAGTGTTACGTTAGGATTGGCAGAAAATTGTACTAAAACTTATTAAATAAATATTACGTTGAAAATGAAATATAGCATTGACATTAGTAAATTCGTGAATACATGCAAGCATTTTTCTAGTCGCATTCGAGCGCATTGCAGTATACTATTACCTAATGATATCATAATGTAATGGTTTTAGTTAACTTATAGGTGCAACTCAATAATAACATACTACAATACTTTTCAATATTAACAAAGAATACTTAAAGTTGAATACAGTTGGCCTACTATTAAAGTTCAGTAATAATGGATTTTTTTACATTATTTAATACTTAAAATGCTGCGTTAGATCAAATTAGATTAATATAGGGTGAACCCGTCTTGAAGAAAGTTTCCTTGCACGTCAACTATTAGTTCATTATGCCCGATATGTGCCGCTTTTAGCTCGTTAGATGCAAGTACATCTTGTGAGGTCCAGGATTTTCTCCACCAAGTACCTGTCTTCTTCGTCTCTGGTTGCTGGATTACGAAGAACTATCTCCCTCTGTTTTTCAGAATCGCGTAAACAAATATGGACGTGTCTTGCCGACTCTTATGCCTGATCGCAAAGCCGACAGCCTTCCAAGACTCACACTGTTGCTAGAGGTTTCCTGAACTGACCATGTCCAGTAATATGTCCTACGATTGTTTTAGCTAGTTTCGGTTTAACTTAATTATGGACTTGGTAAGATTAGTACTTGGTCCCTTGATCGAGTACTTTACTTTGTGAGTGCTAGGTAAAGTGCCCGTGGTAAAGTTGTTGACTGCACAATTCGACGTGCTACGGCTAATGAAACACATTGGTTCAGGCCCCATACAGACTGTGTATGCTTATTTCAGGCAAGAGTATCTCGTTTCCTTCTTAAACGTTACGATGTCCTGTCACCTATATCAACTAAACCATATTTATTATGGAGAGTTTAATTAGTGATGAGATGCATTCCTTCACCAGTTTCCATATGATTGGGACTGACTGCTGAACTTAAATTACTGCTTGACTGTCAGAGAGGATTAGGATATGTCTATTTCTCCATCCTTTCGACATCCCTAAGAGGGGACAGGCTAAGATTTATGATTGGAAGACTGCTTATAACTGCGCACCAAGACTTACACTGCTGTTTGTCCTTGGTGATGCTCTGTATACGCCGTAACCAGAGTTGATGCCCATCAAAGACAGGTCTGTGTAGAGTTCCTTTGGCAGATCCTGGTTTGTTGTTTCTTCCCTAAACTTTTCGGGTTGCGAGGTTTACTGTGAAGGGTCTATATAAGACATAGTCAGTGTTCATTGCGTCATTCACCATGTATAACACTGAATTTTTAAGTACGGTGTTTACTATGTTGGAATGTCCTGCTCCAGGCATAATCTTTTGCCATTCGTTCCCAATAGTTAGTCTGTATACAGATTTCCTTGTATCCGTTATTATGTAAATGTATAGAATGTTGTTTTAGTAATAATTAAAACAACATATTTATTCTAAAATTTGGTATTTGTAACCAAAATACAGTATAATTTCATTGTAAATAGATTAATGATTACATTGTTAAAGTATATAACAATATAACAACATTAAAATATACCATTATTGCAAGAATCTTGTTATTTTGTAAATAACACATTTTTAATGTATTATTAATACAATAATTATAATTCATAGCGGAAGTAGAAATAGAACACAAGTCGTTTAATCATAACACGCACATAAGCCAAATAAAACACATGAAAAGTTAAAATAAAAATGTTTCCGAATAGTTAAAGTACAAAAAAATCTTTTGAATTTAAATCACTCTACACTAAACTTATCATCACAAGGCGATAATAACCACTCAGGGTTTTCAAATAATAAAACAAAAATTATTCATTTGTTTATGAAAGCTCCTAGAAGTAAATATAATATAATCGTTTACAAAGTTTTCGATAAGAGCCATTTGAATAGTGTTAATGTATCAAATGAATATTTATTCGAAATTGTTTTTTATTCTCAGAAGAAGCTCACTAACTATTTAACAAAAGAAATTAGGATAATTTTAATAAATAAAACGAATGTATATTCGATGATCAGTCACCATATTGAAAAACTGGTCACTAATAGAAGAATATCCGAAAATCTCTATAGACGGGAGTGAAATAAAATGCAAAAAAAGTATTAGGGGCCTATGTATTTGGGAATGAATTGGATAATAGAATTAACTTTGGAGAAACATCAACAAAGTAGCAGAAAGCACACGGAAGCAAGCTTAGTGAGGATTATGCGGGATATAAGAGGACGAAAGGAACGTAAAGAAGATTGAATTTCTTAGTGTAGTGCACTCCAAGATTCTGTATCCGTCACAAATACGGATGGAAGCAATAGACAAGGCAAACAAATGAAGGAACTTTGTCAGTACAACGATATATGGCATTGAGAATCACCTCATCATACCACACAGTGTCAGAGAGTGCAGTAATGGTCTTGGCATGAGTTCTTCAAATATGTTTTAGTAATAGAGAGAAAGGGCGTGTAAAAGACCTTTTCGCTACAGAAAAACCAGGAACGTATCAATAAGGAAGCAGTAAGAACAGACACTAAATCTAGCCATATTGACAAATGAAAAACCATATGGGAAGTGTGACAATCGGGACGATATACTTCTTCTTCTTCTTCTTCTTCTTGAGTGGGCGGGCCAATCCTTGAGTACGTTAGCCTCAAGGGCTTATGTGCTCTCCCACATAAGGATGTCAAACCCCTATTTACCCCTGTCAAGGTCCATAAGCTCAGTGAACCTAGGATCCTTTTGATAAGGTTATCTTTTGGGATGTTTGTCCCGTGGTTAGTTTTCCAAAGGTTTCATAACTCACCTGTTTAAGGCTCTCACAATCATAGATCAGGTGTTCCCTGCAGGCCACATTTCCTGCATTAAGGATCTCCTGTGAAGATGCCCATTTTCTGCATCTGTTTCCTAAGGTAGTCATGTTCTGTTATTAGAGCTACCACCTTCTTTTCGCTGCACCCGATCAGCGTGAGGGTGTCAGATGCAATTTGCCTAGATGGGCCAAGGAGTAGGAGTTTACTTATCCTCAAGCCTGGGATGCTCTTCCATCTCATTCCATGTTCTAGTCTTGCCCAATCAGCGATAATTTGCATGGCTGATTCCTTAGATAAGCAACAGAACGATTCAGATCCTATGAATTCAGTTGCTGACGCCTTACTTGCCAGCCAGTCTGAACATTCATTTACACCTATACTATTAAGCCCTGGTACCAAACAGAGTATGACCATGTTGAGACCTGCCAGATGTACTGTGGACTCGACACATTCTCAGGCTATCTTTGACGTGAATGCATACGAGCTAAGAGCCTCGATATCTGTGTATATGCATATTTCTTTGTTCATGTGTCTGAATCTAAGATTTCTTCAGACACATTTCAATGCAGCTGTACATTATGTTGGGTGCTTCCTCATTGGTAGGACACATTCCTGCTTTGGGTAGCCTCCACAGATTCCTGCACCTGTACTCCCTTTGTTTTTGCGCCGTCCGTATACCACTCCAGATCATACTCAGGGAAATGTCTCCTTCCCTCTAGCCATTCCTAACGGGTTGGTATTACCACTTGGAAAGGTTTTGAGAAGGGGCACAGTGTTTTCATATAGTCTGAAATCGTGTCCTGATTCCTTGCAACCAATGTTGTTATTCTTGAATGACCAATTGTCTTCAGGTTATGCATCCAGAATTTCTCACATTAAAGACGATAAGCACTCTTCCTTGCTGCTGCTTTAAAAAACAGTCCTAAACAGCAGTTCAGAGCGGCACTAATTGCTCCTGTAGCGGCCATGCAAGTCAGAAGTTGAATCCTCGCTAGCCGTGCCACGAATCCCTGAACCTCTGTTCATGTTCACATCGCCACGGCGCCATCTTCCATGGCAGATCTCGATCACAGAAGAGTAAAGCCAGAGCATAAGCTTAGGCCTCAACCCACATGCCAATCCTGTCATGCACCAGCTCGCCTTCAGTGACCACTTACCTCTAACGATTACTCGACTTAGTGTGTGCACGATGAACTTATCAATTGTTACCTAATCTGAGTGCGTGGATGGATAGACGACATGGGAGAAGAACTTCTTTCTCACCCAAGCCTTAACTGTACATGGCTGTTTTAACTGGTACTTCCATATGTTTGGTATTGTACATTCACCTTCGTGTGTATACTGTGGAAGCGAAATGTACAATGCAGAACACACTATATTCAGTTGCTTTGAGCTGAAGGTGGATAGAGAAAAATTAAACCTTGAGTTAGTTGGGCAAATGACACCTGATAATATGATAAATCAGATGCCGCAGTCAGCCAGAAAATGGAACGCAGTAGACAACTATTTACGTCAAGTATTTGTGAAGAAAGCTGATAATAGCACCTTAGAAAAGGTTCCAGAGCCCTATGAAGGCTAAAGTGGGTTCACGCCGAAGTAATGTGGAAATGCGGTTAAGGCGGGGATTTTAGGCTGGATTAAAGAGATTAGCTTTTAGTGGGTAAACCTGATGAACCGCGAGTCCCACACACCGGGAGACTGGTCTTCTGATAGTGCCTAAAGCTTTCCCATTCAACAAATTTCTGTTCAGTATATTCTCAGCACAAATACTTAAAATAAATTTGTTTTACAAAGGAATTTATAATATAATTCAATATTTTAGGAATTGGTATACACATTTTCACCCCTAATAATCAAAACGATATAATAAAATGCTCTATTTTAGTTATCATAAATTGCATAAGAAACAATTGTTCAGTTCTCTATTGTCATGGGAAACAATATTGTATTATTGTTTTAGAGTAGTTACCCCTTAAATAAAAGTAATTGAAATAATTTGTAGTATTTTTTTCCGACTTGTTCTAATTAACTACTATGAGAAATTGTATCCCGATACGTTAAACAGTATGAGCGTACACAGCTAACACAATACAAATTAAATCATACATGCCCACAGACGTTTGTTCTTTATAATATAAACTATATAGGTAGGTCTTGATTTTGTACAAGTTTACAGTAAGAGATCTAAGAGAAAAGTGATCAGGGTGTGTATAGATGCAACGCTAATCTGCCCGCTAGCTAAAGAGATCTCTATTCTACCTTCGGAATAAAGGAGATAAAAAAACAATGAAAGACAAACAATAAATGGCCTTTTATTTTCCTTAGGTTTTAATGGCGATGAAATAGAAAGCGTTATCTTTGCTATTTGTAATACGATGAGGAGGGAATAAATAAAGAAGACAACTAACGAATGCTATAAAGTTTATGATTTCTGAACAATAAAATTAGAGGGGTGTGCTGGCGTCGTTTGAAACCGCCCTCCTTTGATGTAACACTAAAACGTTTCTTTTAAAATAAACAACGTGTTTACGATTTTTGTTATTGCCAGATAAGTCGTAATGAGTTCTGAAATATTTGTTTTTGGAAATTTTACTTGATGTTTTACTGCCCGAGATGTTTAACACAAAGTGCGTCACAATGAAGTCCTACATTACTCAGCTATTAGTAAGGAAGTTGTGGGGGTACGTCAGCGTAACAGGCAGCAACAGGTAGGTGACAGAGATGCGATTGAACAGTTAACTCTAGTTCTTTTCTATGATAGGAACTGTTCTTTAAACCTGATTTTAAAGAACAGATAAATATCACCAACCAAATTTTGGATGCTCAGTATACCGGGTTGATCAGACCACCAGTGCGCAAAATAAGTTTCCGAGGCGCAATTTTTTTTAACGGTTAGAGATAAAGTCAAACTTTAAATAAAAAAAATGTGTTTTTTTTAAGACCTTCTTCAACGTTTTATTAAAATCGTTACTATCTGGGAGTTTTGAGTTTTTGGTTAAATAGCAATACATTGCGCACGGGTGGTCTGGTTCACCCTGTATATAAAGTTTTATCTAGGTACTCTATTTAAAATGAAGATAAGATTTACTAGGTAAATAAAACTGTCAAACTATTAAAAGCTAAATAAATATTTTTTTTAACACAAAACCACAACAACATATGCCAGCACACTCACTCGAAAGCGACAACAGAACAGTAGGAGACGGACTTTATACGGAGTATAAAGAAAGAACACAACAAAGAGAGGTAATATCTACACCGGGCTTAATCACGGTACATATTTTAGAGAACAGAAAAGTTGGATTTTCATTAGATTACAAAGAACAGTAAGAACTGATAATCTATAATCTCATAGATTAGATCTTATAGATCGTATAGTTAGTGTAGTTGAGACGTAATGGGAAGAGCAGCTGAGGGAACAGATTATTTCGTCCTGTAGGTCAATGTAGATGTGACGTGGATATATAGAGCCAAGCATATTGACTGTTCTCTGAAAGGAGAGATTAGTCAAGGGAAATGTTTCAAAAACCACTTCTTCTTGTTCAGGCCACATCTGTAGTAGGTTCATTAGTCGACGCAATAAGTTGAGCTAGTGAAAATCTTGGTTTTGTGATCGAGTAGTTATTTAAAAAGAACTATTCTGTAATCACTGGACGAAGTTCACTTTGGACGCGATTCAGGTTTCATTCAACCGGTCACGTTCCTGATAGGCAAACTATCTTTGATGGATTTCTCAAGAAGATCAAGTTGTCGTCCTCGGAATTTAGAACAACTAAAAATGAGAAATGGCTTCAAGCATCGGTAGAGCAATCCGAAAAGCTTTCCTTTCATAAACAAGCTGCTGCCTTGAGGATTTTAGATCTATCTTTTAAACAAATTCTTCACAAAACCTCAAAAGTCATCTGTAGAAAATGTTGGTAGTACATGTTAAAGCAGACTGGGAATTTCATAAAACGTTATCTGAGGATATTCTTCAATTCGTCTCTTCCACAGGTGTATTCTGGAGAAATGATAAAGTACATTTCTATCTAACGGGCGATATAAATAAGCAGAATTTCTAACCTTGATCACAGTAAAATTTCCGTGAATTTTACCACAAAATTCTTCCCAGATTTCAAGTCACTGTCTGTTATGCTGTGTCGCGTTTAGGTGCGGTTGAGCTGTACTTTGTGAAAATAACTAGCGAGACTGTGACTCCACAGTGTTTTGAACTTTCTCCAGTAAAGATTATATTAATTCCAAAATTAAGAAATAATTTACTTTTATCATGACGTAGCTCTCCTACAGCCTACAATGATCTGTTCACTTGCTATTCTGAGTTAGATTGCAAATGGACTCTTGTCTTTGCGAGGCGATTGGAGGACTTAATCAATTTGAAACCCAGGGATTTATCCTACAGCGATTTTAGCGGTATAACATCAGACTAAAACTATAATATATTAGAACTTAATTACGTAAATTCAGAGGAAGTTGTTGCTGTTCCCCTAGAGATGACCACCGAAGTGAAGGAAAACATATGAGAACGGCTTTGGAAGTGCATCGTCAATAAAGGCGATTTTATTTGCAAAGCATATTGGAAATAAAATTAATTGTAACTATTTAAAAAAAATTAAGATTTAAAAAAAGCTTTTATTGGTTTTTACATTTTAAAATATGTTAATCCAATCTGCTGGACTCTGTATGTGGTGGTATTTAAATTAATTAATATTCGACAGGCTTATCACGTATATAAATTACTCACTTAACTAACAAAATTGTTTCCCAATTCTATTTAAATAATTTATAAATATTTATATTCGTAATTTAGTGAAATGTTCTTCAGAATTTAGGTGCTTACAAATTATTACATTATCACCATACTCTCTTTGGATACTGATAGTAATAAAGCAAATTGTTCAACTGTAGAAATTTCAAATTTGTATTCACAGCTGATGCGCTGATACATGATTAATTTCTTTGTATTATATAAGAGCTAAAGAAATTGTATATACTTTCAGTGATACTCTGTATACTCTTTCACATTGAGTTTGTTCCCCCCAAAGTTTTTAAAGGATTTATCAACTGACCAGCAATGATTAATGCCGCCGACAATCTGAAATGATTAACGACAGTTATAAAAAAAAGAGAAAATATCTCCCGCAAAGTCTTTGAACTGTTAATGATGGATGAGGAAGAGAGGCAAGGGGGACGCCATATTGTACAAACTCCGGAAGTAATGACACTTCACTCGCCAACTTAGTGAGGGTCCTTCGGAGAAAACTTTGAACGTAATGGAGGAAAATTTCTTGGAATGTATACACAATCCATGTGGACAAAATGTTACGTATATACGTGAGGAGTTATTTAAAAAAACAGCTTACTTGATTTAGACGATATACCGGTACCGCTTTCTCGCCGAATAACATAGGACATGCTTTGTTTTAAAAGGGCTAAGCAAAAATTAAAAATTTTCGTTAAATTTTCAATCGGTTTACTTCTAATTATTTGCTGGCTAAACAAAGAAGTATCAGGATGTATCCTTGCAGAATAGTAAAATTAATAATTTTGTCAGAATAAAAGGAAATAATGCAATGTGAACTAAATACAGTCAGATTGTTGATAATTGTAGCACTTTGTATATTGCTTATAGTTAAAAAAAATATCTAAATTTACTTTAATTCTTTTGGAAACATTTGGTTTCATTTCATAGAGCAACTTCTAGCCAAATGCAGTAATAAAATTATGACACATGACCAAACCAGGGTGGTTAGTAGTTTGACCTTATGATTCTCTTTCCCTGTGATGAATTATAATGCCATTTCTAACTTTATATATATATATTAATTTATTTTATAATTTTTTTTTTCTTAACGTCTTTACTTTATGGCAGTTGCACTAAAGAAGGAGGAGCAACATGGAGCGGCTTATACAAACACATTGATATCACCCTAGGTACGGAGTTCCATCTGTAGCAGACTAAGCTAACTCATTTAGCCTCTCGGCCACCCTTATTCACGTTGGAAATATTGTAAGGGATATACGTAATTTAAATTGTTGTATTAAATACTACAATACATGTTTAGATTGGCGTAATTTTTATCTAAATTTCAAGAAAGCATAGAGGATGCCCAGTAACCTGCAATATGGTTAAGAAATTTCAACAAACAAAAATAAAAAAATGGCGAACAACAAAACTGTAATATGATTTGAAATCATTTTGAAAAAAAAAACGTAATTTATAAATAACGACATGAAATAAAACGATAGCTGAATACATACTGCGATATTTTCCTCAACTACCCAGCGTTTAAACGTTAATAAAGCCTCAACAGCGAACTTGTGCGGAAGAAAACAAAGTTAAAATATGATTTGCTATAATTTTAGGAATAAAAACGTGTATCGAATCACATCAGTGAATCCGACAAGCGAAAACGATTTGGTGGTTCCTTCCTACTTTCTTCTCAACCGGAAACCCAACTTGCGAAATTTGTTGAGCGCCGGTGTCACTGTCAGACTCGATAGTCTACCATCAAGGACAACTATTATTCAAATTTGAGTTTCATACGATTTCAAGAACCTACCAAAATGTTCCTTTAGTAACTATTTTCTTCTAAAATACAATTTCCCCAATATTATAAAAAATATTAATGGAATTTTCTTTACAGAATAATGAAATTCTTTAACTATTTATTATAGGTAAACTAAAATTCCTTTATTTCAGAATACTGCAACTCCGTGACTTAAGTATGGTGAAATTTCCAGACTTTCCAGTAAAATGTTATTTTCCTGCCTTTTCCAGAAACAGTGAAATTTCCTGATTCTTCACGATCGTAGAACAATTAAGAATTTATGAGGAACAGACGTTAATTATTTATATTGCAATATTCTGATTATTTAGAAAAAGTGAGAATCCTAGACTTTTCCTAAAGTAAAATTTCCTGACCATTTGTATAACCGATATTATCTGATTTTTCCTAAAAGGTGAAATTACCTGACTGGTAAAAACAATTATAATTGTCTGACATTTTTAGAAAGATGGCATTACCTGACTTACCAGTAAAATTTAATTACCTGAGATTTTCAGAAAACTAAAATTCTTTGACTTTACCAGAAACGTGAAATTCCTTGGCTTTCCAGTAATGTGAAGTTCCATGACTTTTATTGAACTTTGATGTTCTTTGAATTTTCCAGAAAAGTGAAAATTCCTTTTCCAACTAAATGAAAGTCTTTTATATTCCTCGGTTTCAGTCACTCTGAAACTATTTTCCCCTCTATTTTTTAAATGATTTGCCTAAATTGCAATTATGGTGTTCTATTAATACCAGTATTGGTTTCTAAACGTATTTACTAAACGTTAGACAAATGAATAATTGGAAGCAGCCTATGGTGAAAATTAGTGACCGGACTCCAGTAACAAAGCTCAAACCTAAATAACTGAATTAGATATTACAAAATTTACAATCTGAACGAGTGCTTTTAAACATTGCCGAGCTTTGTTAAACTTTTACTATTGAAATGAAACAAATGTTGTATGCAGGCATAATTTTTATATCTAACAAGATATAAATGTATTAATTATGAACAATGTAGACTACTGACCTATACAACTTGAAATTGTCGCTTGATATTGTACACACACTAAAAATATATATGGGGCGGAGAGTTATAGAAATATTGTTTTAATAAGCACACCAAAGTAAAGACACGTTAAATATAAATTGTGTATTAATTTTTACAAATTAATGGTTTCATTGATCTAGTATACAATAAATAAGTGTAATATTATGACTCAAAATGTGAAAAGGATAACATATATTATTGAAGTGATAACTTCTATTTTCCAGTTGGGAACTTTCGCTTGTCTATGTTTCTGAAATATTGCGTCACGAACTTTTTGCGTAGTCACAAGTCAGAGTGTGGCGAGGGAATAGGCGATACATAGTATATATAGACAAGCAAGCGCGAGCTTCCGTGTTAAAATGTAGCTTCAAACGTAATCCTGGAGGCAATTCGCCCGGAAACTGTGCTCTTTCTTACCGCGACCGGTATAAAAAATGTATATAAACATTTTATATAAACTTCGCGCTATTACAGACTAGGATTAACTGGTTACTCAAAGTGCCTTATAATAGTATAGCTTCGCGGCCTCTTAGCTAAGATCAAAGTGTAGTATCTGTTCTTATCAGCTTATGGTGTGAGTATAGTGTGAACCGTTGAGTGTTCAAACGATCTTCTGCTTTAAATATTGGTGCGGTCATCGGGCAACGTTGTTGTGTGCTGCCACCTGCGATTACTCAGAACTACTAGCCCATAGGCTGTTTACTCGTGTATATATATTCGAGTATATTGTACATCGGTGAGTTTTTTAACGGTTTTTATTTGTACTTCAGAATAAATTGACAGTTAATTTTAATAAGCCCAAAATATAATTTTTTTAATAGTACTAAAATTTATCTTATAAATATTTCGTCACCTCTTTTCACGTGATTTATTATATATACATAGAAAAGTAACTAATGATATAGATAACAGTGTTGATTTTTTTATTTTTTATTCGTTAATGCAGAAATTCGGTAAGTACTTTGACAAATATTAAAATTATATTTATTATTATTTGAGGATTTTTCCATAAAGTTCTATAAAGTTTATATATATATATATAAAACTTATAACCTTTCATTACGCATTTTTAAAACTGATATACAGAAAGGAAATCATATCAACTTTTGAAAAATTAACACTTTTTAAGATAATTAACAATTTCAAATAGTTAACAATTTAAAAAATGTTGAAAGTTTCAACAATTTCTTATAAACGTTAGGAATTTAAAACCATATTACACTTGTTTAGTCAAAGCTAAAGACTTTGAATTAAACAAATGGAATATGGTAAATTTTCATTTTGATTATTTATAATTTTAATATAATTTGTAGATTATATATACGCTTAAAATGGAATAAATGTATAATATGAGAAAATAAATTAAATGTAATGTTCTGCAGATTTGCTGATAACTAAAAATATACTTATTAGTTAAGAATAATTTGTTATTAGAATAAATAATTATGCGATTTCCGAATATAATATTTTTTGACAATATACTGACTTGTGTAATTTGTTGACGCTTATTCTCTTCTAATATTAATACTGATAAAACTATAAATCGGTCATAGAAATAATCACTTCCAACGTGTAGACTTAAGCACACCCAATGTTTTTTTTTTTTTTTTGTTTTTTTTTTTTTTTTTGCCTTACTGGGATGGATATATTTACATAAATACCTTCTTTTTTCCTTGTAGGGCTCGCAGTCCTATTGCGATCACTCTCTATTATTTTATTGGTGTAGGTCGCATAAAATTAAGCTAAATAGCACAATTTCAGGACAAAAACAGACGGATAAATATTTTCTACACGATCAAAAGTAATTAATCGTGAAACATACCTGCAGAAGAATTACACTCAAACTCCTGGAAAATTTATCCATAATACACGTATCTTAAGACAATGAGGAACTTAACAGGAAAACTCAATTATTCACAAAGCAACCCTTACGAAGAGGTAAAGTTACATAAGACTGAATTATAAACACATCACTCCCACAGTGTTCCCTGTGAAAATTAAGTCGTTAGTTTTGTCAAAGATGGCGTCTTGTATTATAAGGGGGGATTATTGTACAGCTTTCACAAAGACATTCTGTTTGCAGCTTAGGCTGCATGAAATCTGCTCATCAAAGTTACTTATGCGTAATGAAGCTTTGTACTTCTGAAATTGTTACAAGTGGAAACTTGCAGAAGAAGAAATTCAATCGCAGGTAGAAAAATGTGATTTTATACAGGGTGATTTTTTTAAGTGGGCTACCATTCTGAACTGTATTAATGCTACAGAAAACTTTAAATTGGGAACCTTTCCTTATTTTTTGAGAAATTAAAAATATGTAGTTAAAATATTTGTAAATGGCCGCCATTTTCCAATATGGGAGTCAGCTTTGAAATTTGTTATGGAAATCCTTATTTTTATGACGGATTTGGGTTTTACATGCAATTTTAAGACTTTTTAATTCTTGGTGTTTTTTATTTGACCATTTGCAAACAATAAAATTAAACTCGAAGTGCAATATTTTTTACAATGGAATGTTAAAAACCTGTTGCAATTTCACAAATACTTTATTTTATACAAAAAAAGTACGGTACTTAAATTACTGTTAAAAAATCGCTAACGCAACCTCTGTGTATTGTGTAAGAAGATGTATTTATGTGCGCACGCATGTATTTATATAAAGATGGAGGACACTTTGAAAACCTGCACATTAAGTCATGATTAATTAAGTTATCTTGACTGCCTTTATGTGCCCCCGAAATTTTTTTTTGCCATTATACAAAGAAGATTTTACAATACTATGTACGCTTTACGATGTAGGAGAAGAAATCTGTAAAAATAGTAAGGTTGTCATGAAAGTTATTTAGCAACTTTTAGCAGTAATTTAAGTAAATTTTTTTGTATAAAACCAACTATTTGTGAAATTTTAACAGCTTTTTAACATTCCATTGTACAAAATATTGCACTTTGAGTTAAAGTATATTGTTTGCAAATGGTAAAATATGCCTCTTTATTGTTGGAATAAGAGTTTCTGAAACTTTCAGCGGAAATAGCGGCTAAACAGTTAAGTTGATAAAAAAACACCTTGAATAAAACAGTTTTAAAATTGCATGTAAAACTCAAATTCGTCATAAAAATATGGTTTACTTAAGAAATTTCAAAGTTGTCCACCATATTTTAAAATAGCGGTCATTTACAAATAATTTAACTATAAATTTTGTAATTTAAAAAAAAAACAAGGAAAGGTTCCCCGTTTAAGTTTGTTGAAACTTTTATAGTTTTTGAGATACCAATGGTGGTTTACATAAAATAATCACCATGTATATTCATTTAGGTAAGTGAAAGTCAGGGCCGGCAATAATCGCTAGTATAAGGGCTCAGCCACTGCCTCTCGATACGTGCTGCCAGACGGATCTACGCTGTGACGTCACAGGGTTGTTACTTGAGCTGCACTGTCATACAACCACCACTTCTTTGTATTAGCCGGCAGCATGTATTTAGTACTTAATGACCCCAATGATACTCTTCTACCCCCAGTGGAGTCCTCTTTGATATTATACACTTCCAACAATCAATAAATAATGCTTTAGTTGAATACTAACTAATGCACTTAGACAAGGTAAACTGAGCGAAAACACAACAAATCAGTTACAGACATGCTTACTTTACTAATATCCGGTTTTGTACACTTCCAAGGAGGCTAACCAGATTTTCAGTCTTCTTATAATGTTATTTAACTTTGCATGACAACTTATTAGGTTCATGTCAAATTTTGGTTTAGCATTTTACATATTACTTATAATATGTAGACTATATACAGTAATACTGTAATTGTAAAAAATATTTTTGTAGGCTTGCACTAAACTTTTATTTTGAGAATTGTGCAACTATTTCAATGTTTACATTGATTGTATAGTTTATTACAAAAAGCGTTTTATGTAGGACGTGAAAGAAGTGCGGTTTCTAACAATTCCAAGATCACTCCTCTAATGTTATTGTTCAGAAATCATTAACTTTCAAACCTTTGCGAGTTGTCTTCTTTATTTATATCCTCATTATCCTCATGTTTGTTTCGTAAGAGAAAAACAAAAATAATGGCTTCGATTCTATCACCATTAAAACAGATGGACAGTGAACGGTTATTTATTGTTTGTTTAATTCATCGTTCTTTTTATATTCTTTATTGTTAAGGATTAGTTAGGGAGCCCTCCAGCATTGGCTCCGCATGCAAATGTACACTCCTATAGAAATTTTCCTCGCACACCCTTACCACACTCCTGTATAAAATTTGCTCGACCTGTACTGCAAAGAAAATCCAACGTTTTACTATTTATATATAGCCTACAGTATGACCTCGTTAATCCGGAACTTGATAGTCCGTAAGACTCAATAGTCTAGCAAACATATTTAAGAAATAATTTTAAAAACTATCTAAAAACGACTAAATCCTGTTTCTGTATTCTGTTTCTGGGTTTAGCGTTTGGCAGCAGGAATTTGAAGTCAAAAGCGTTCGGGAAAAATCGGAACCACCATGACACAGTGCCACTCACTTTTTATATGTCTTTAATAAGTATTTAGACATCGTCAGATTTAATTCTGCTAAAATATGAATACATACTGTAGTAACCTATGTACGTGTATGCAAAACGTATAATCTTAATTATTTATTAAGAATTCCATATTTTCTTCCTTAAATAAATACAATACTACTTGACTATCCATGTAAATAATAATTGCAGTTTTTTAAAGTACATACATTCTTGAAGAAATTATTTCTCCTAATTAAACCTTTGTCGTCCAGCAACTGGCGATGCAACACTACTCAAAAGAGCAAAGGATTAAATTAGGGAATTTGCATGTTCTTAGATTATGAATTGTAACATTTGTATTTATCAATCGATCTTAATTGGTTTTCTTTCGTGTTTAGCCAATTAATATATACTACTTTATAATTATATGAAAAATAATGAATGTTAATCTTTGATAAAATGTTTAATCAGGTAAAATCTGGACAAAATATTATTATTTTTGCTTTGAACTGTGAAAAACATATATTACACATTGGAAATATTTAAAATTGGTTAAACAGACACATTCATGTAAAAATTCAAAACATTAGACCATTCTACTAAAATCTTAATTTTGTATATGTAATTTTCTAATAGCCTATGAAGTAATACTTATACTTTGCACAAAAGACAACTTTTACAAATATTTTTCTATAAATTGTTAAATAAATATTTTGATAAACCGATAAATACCATTTTAACTAACCAGTTTGTTTCACCATAAGATTGTAAGTATTCTTAAACATAAAAAATAAATACATGTTAATAATTACATCATACATTTTTTTAGACGTCCGATTAATCGAATGCTGGTTCTTTTCGCCGAAACTATCGACATCCGATGTATCGGACGTTGACAGTTAAAGGGTTAAACCATGTTTAAAATAAAACCTCAATAATCCGACATATTTGATGATCCGACAATAACAAATCTGCGTGCGTCTTACTGTACGAGATTACGCTCAGCGATAATGGAAAAATTAACACATCAAACGGCTAACTTTTCAGTTCCCCTCATCAGGCATTTTCCCAGTTGAGGACTAAAATAATTATTGTATGCAGTGTTTTAATAAAATATAACGCTAGCAGCTGAGTACCTTTCAACCTAATCAGCTAACTTGAAAAGACTCCCACCGTCAATAGCTTCCTACAGTTAATTCCAAAACCATGATTAAAAACCGGAGAAGGTCTGATTTGATCTCTTCTCCGAAAGGCCTATTGTTTTCTTTCACTTTAAAATTACATTACACAACTTTTATAAATTAAAGAAAAGATTTACAAACGCAATACAAAATAAATACTAACATCTACTTGATTATGAAAACTGATGAATAAATAAAAAGCGTGATCGGACCAACGGAGCGTTTGTGGCAGGACGTTTTAGTTTCGCGAGCAATTTTATTGTCGTTAATTAACCACTTTAAAACCCAAAACGAGTCTTTAGAGACAAAAAATGTATAAACAACAGTTTTAGTACTTGTGATTTCCTACAACTTTCCCGCTGATGAAACTTCGCTACTTGAAAAATAAAAAAATCCTGGCTTACTGAAAATTTTATGTCAGATGATTCCTGAACTAAAGCTTTTGTTTCACTTTTTTAATGTGTAAAATACGTAAAAATAAATTTCAGGAAGAAAATGATATGGATAGAATCCTACATATTTCCTCTAAAAACCTGTTTTTTTATTATTATTAAAGATAACTCAACCCAAAAGTCACCTACGGCTAATGAGAGCAAAGCAGGTCACGCCTCGACTAAAATATTTGGTCTGGTAAGAGACTAACTTTCTTAGCTTACACGATCTGACAACAGCGCAAAAATTATAACCCGCCTTATTCCGTGCTCCCGCCTGTAGTTTGGTCTAGGGAGAACCAGAGAACTAGGTCTTCTGGAAATTGGGTTTGACCGTTATCTATCATATAAATAAACATTATCCCTCAATTTAAATATTGTCCTAGGTCGTGTCCTACCCTTATATAGTATTAGGCAGACTTAATTTGTCTTTTTAAATTTTTGTATAACTGTTTATTCAATTCAGATATTTTTCAGATATAACAGTAAAGTACTTAAAATGAAAACGAAATTATTCACAGAGAAACCCTTATCAAGTGGTAACGTTACATAAGACTAAATTATAAACACATCCCTCCCACAGTGTTCCCTGAGGAAATTACTTTCTTAGTTTGTCGAAGATGGCTTCGGGTGTTATGATACAGATCCAGCAAAGACATTCTGTTTAGGTTTAAGCTGTGTAGAAATTGCTCTTCAAAGTTACTTCTGCGTAATTAAGACGTTGTACTTCTGAAATTCATAAAATAATTAAGAATTAAGGGAAGAATTTACCTATGGTAAAAATACGGCATTAAAGAACTGAATCTAAACAAGTAAAATGTATTTTAGGATTTTAAATTGAGTCAGTCAGTTCCAAAACTCACTAACTCCAAACATTACGATTTTCTGTTTTTTATATCACCTGTTATTCGATACTGTATTACATACATTGGTGCAATTTGTGTGTTCCAAAACTCTTTAATTCCCTAATAAAAATCTATTTAAAAAGTGGTCACTGCAACAAAAACTGCTCCATAACTTACTAATTCCTGAATGACTTACCACTGCTTCAAAACTCACTAATTTCCGTACTGTTATCACTACCAATAGCAAATACTGCAACAAAACTATCTAGTAGTATAATGTGGCTTTAGTGCAAATCAAAATGATTGTAATACATTATCCAGTTCTTGGGCATTCTTACATCTCTTCAGATAGGGTGTTTGGTGTTATCAAGAGGAAAGTAAGGAAGTTGGAAACGATCGTACACCCTGATGAGTACTTTAAAATCTTCAATGAATCAGACAAGACTGATTCATTTACAAGACTAGGAACGTTGAGGATTGGAAGTCAGCAACAATAAGAAATGTGAAGAAGCAAGCTGAATGACACTTTAAGTTTTCTGCGTGCAAGAGGTTTATTTTAACGCGAAGCCTTAATAATACAGGAAAGATTCAAGGTGATGTCAAACTGACTTAGGGATGTCAAAAGGTATTACAAAGAGATTCTGCAGGATTGACAGAATTGTTGCTGTAGCAAAACCCAATCATGTTACCGTCAACCCCAAAAAGCTAGCAGATGTGAACAAGCTCCTTAAAAGCACTACGGTGAAGACTGAAGAAGCCTGTAGTCCCTGAAATTCTACGTAGATCTTTTCGACAGGAAAAACATCCAAGGGCCTTAACTCAGTGAAGACAATGAAGATAAAGGACGGTGAAATTTTAATCCTAGAAGGAGACTTTGTAGTATAATATTTTTGATGTGAATTTCATATTAAAGCCTATCATTATCTTGACATTGTCTTCAAAACAATGAAAAAATGTAATCTTTTTACAAATAAATCAGATATTTATTTAACTATTTTGGCTTTTATTTTACCTTTCTCAAAAAAAGTGCAACCAAACTATCTAAATCCATTCATTACTGCAACAAAACTATCCCAAAATGTAATCCTATTCCAAAACTCGCTAAGTCCATATTTAAACATATTTTTTCTTATAATGTCTCATTAAAACTTTGTATCAGGTGTGTTCTAGTTGTTTGAATCAATAAAGATATATATTTGTTGGTATTGAGGGTACTTAGGTTTAGCTGTAACAGTTTTTTGTCCTCCTGTAAAATTTGTTAAGATGGAGTTAGTGAGTTTTGGAACTGACTGACTCAATTGTAACTTGTAGTATCTGAAAATAATTAATAATTATTTCATGTACGCAATAATTTAGCATTAAGGTGGAAATAAACAACATTCAAAATATATTGATGTTCTTTATCGATTTGCACCATTTATACCAATTTGTGTGTTTCGTTTCATTTAGAAAGCAATTCGAGCTATTTAAATTAAATGTTAATTACTAGTTTTACAAGATCATTAAGTATCCAATATTTTTTCCTGAATAAATCGAGCAGTTTTTCAGAAGTTGAATCAAGCCATAGCGCTACATTTTAAGAGTTGTACCGTCTAAATAATTGAACTCAAAACATCACTATTGGGCATTGTTGGCAGTAGAACATTGCATATGTAGATAGCAATTTAAGTATCATACAAACAAAATAATTTAAACCTTAATACGTAAATGGTGTTTGTAACGTAATCCAGTTTTAGATTAACTTTGTTATGCTTCGTCCTATCCTTTCGTAACAAAGCAATATTCAATTTCTATCAAAATGGATTATTTCAATCTCTTTCGAAACTTGCACATTTTCAACGGTTGCTACGATAAAATGGATGAACCAAATAGGTTGATTTATTATTTTTCCTAATAAAAACAGGTCCAAATTACAATAAACCATTCCTAACATATTAATTTTTAAATAAAAAATCCAAAAATAGGGATTTTTTTATTAATTTTTCTGGAACGTTTATCCATATTAAAGAGCAATATATTAAAGTTTCGGAACGTAATTTAGAAACACGTAATTTTTGTTGTGTCTGTTTCACGGGATTTCAAAGTCAGTGATAATAAAACATCTTATAGTAAACGACGCTCTAACTGATTACACTACCTACGTCAAAAATAAATATGTTAAACTAATTAATAAATAAGTAAAATTAGTTATTAAAAAGTTACTATACTCTATTCCACCGTGGCGCCTTAAGGTAAAGGGTCTCCTATTGCGTCAGGCGCCACGGCTGGTGGAATAGAGTACATATAACGCTTATACTTCAACAAGAATCCAATTCGTAGCAAGGTTTCCAGTTAAATATTTGCTGGGATTTAAGCAGAAATAATAAATCGACTACCGACTAAGGTGTGGCTTACCAAACGAATACACTTTTTGTCAAGGCCGTTTCATTTATTAAGGTAAAGCCTGTAGGGTGGGTCATTTCCTGCAATGGCGTGTTAAAGGCAATTAAGGGCAGAAGGGGACATGATACATTGACGCTTAGGTGGTTTGGCCGTCTACTCCCTCAATGTTTGATGAAATTGCAGATTGGTCCCGCACAGTGTGAATGCAGTGAAGGAAATGGTGTTTTTTGTGGATATTTTTTGGAGGGAAGTAAACCATAGAGGCATCACGCGAATGCTCAGAGAAATTATTGTGATACAATCTGTAAGATATTTGAAGATAACAAGTACATATTTTTAGGACTCCGTATACTGAATATCAAAAAATATATACGACCAAGAAGCTGAACGGCTAAGTTTCCAGAATTAAGTTTGTAGGCTATGTTTTAGTGTTTCAACTTACTATTTGGAAAATTACTCTACTCATGACAGTGTAGAAAATAGTTAGAAACTCAAATATAAATTAAGCACCAGATAAAACAACCTGTATTCTTTGTATCTCCAACTTTCCAAGTTCTCTCATGAGTATAGATCGATGTGCTTATCATATCGATGGTGCTTATAAATCGATCACACATTCGATAATTAATTGATCAATGACGATAGTAAATAAATAATAAAGTTACGATCATTGACTCTTCAGAAAGTTATAAATTCCAATATACAAACAGGTTAATGTATTAACTAAAGTAAAATGTCTAAACATCTTCCATAATGTTATAGTGGGTTCATAAACAAAATATGTAATAGTCTAATTAATGATTATGTTAATTAATACTTTGGTAATGCAGTACATTAGTTCAGTAAAATTAGTACATCAATTTGAAGACAGAAAATTTAAATATCAGGAAAACATATTATAAATTCGTTATTAAATATAAATAAAGCAATTTCATTGGAGCTGTCATCCATTTAGTATACACAATGATTTAATAACACTTTGATTAAAATAATAATGATTGTAGCTCGTACTTAATCTCTTAATATGGCAATTATTACCAATGGACCAGCCTCTAAAATTCGCCTAAGGGTTGCACCAAACCAAATTACCCTGGAGATAAGAAGATGGGTTAATAAAAACTACGTTATGAAACAGTGACTCACGCCTCCCTATATCGT
>JAGFPH010003068.1:73961-122244 GCA_018207615.1 Philaenus spumarius
GGGGGGGGTTGTGGTGGCATTTGGTATTTTTTGTGTTGGAACTGTCTTGGGTTTTAAAATGTGTTTTTAGGTAGGTTTGTTTAATAGTTCACTTTTTAAGTCTCTTTCAAAATCTGTCGTTAAAAAATGCTCGGAGCAAATCCGCGCTGTAAGTGAATTAAAATTATCTTTCCTATTACAAAAATATTCTCACTGTTTGTGTAGTTTATCTTTATAAAATTTATGAAAGGAAATTCCTAACCTCTTTGCGTTATCCGTATGATTGGTGCAACCGGCAACTGCACAACAAGGCATTTTGTTATAAAACGCTTAAATATACACACACTTAAACTTAAAATATTATATATACACTGTTTAGAAGAAAACTATACTACACATTACGCACACATTTGTGTAAAAATTACACATAACGAACCGAGCAAATCGTTGTTTGCGTAAATAGTTAGTGCAAGTCAATCTGCTTCTGCTAGGCAGGAAGCATGAGACGGTGTCAGTGACGTCATCTGATCTCAGAGTTACTGCGCACCTGTCTCGTGACACATACCGTGTAGTTCTAGTTACCGTGGTCTATACCGTATACGACGGGGAGAGTAGAAATAATTATCTCGCTCTTTCTTGTCGCACTGCGCAAGCGTGTTAAATGATTCTCCTACCTTTCAACTGCTGGTTGGAGGCTTTGGAGAAAGTTAAAAATTATTTCAGTTTTCGTCTGATCAATGCCAATTCGAATTACCGCACTTAAAGATGTATCACTTCAAAAATGAACGTTGAATTTTTTAACAAATACCTAAGCACGGCTTACGCCTTATTGTTTACTACATTCAACTCCAACTGAAAGCGATATTACATACTTCTAGCAAAAGGATTGTGATTGTTAATACTATCAACATATATGATTGTTAACTTGTAACATAATGAAACTTACTAAAAAAAGGTCGAAACTTAACTGTTAACTTATATTATTTTACAAATATACTTTGCAGAATCCAATTTTTTGTTTTCCAATATTTCCCGAATTATCATTTAGATTTGAAGGTATTTTTAAAGCCCCGGGCCTCGGCTTTCTGAGTTGACCGCAGGTCTCCAAGTGAAAGAGATGCACACTACTAGCATTGAGCTTGTGTGCGTTTCATTCTTCCGCTAGCAAATATAGGACAGCTTCCTAAAGGCGAAAAATAGAGGGTTAACAATTTAACCCTGAATTTAAACGTACCGAAATGCGCATGCGTGACAGTGTGTGTAAGTATGTGCTATTAAATGCAGCTTTTTCTTACACATTAAAAATTACAAAAAGTTGATGTGATAACCACCAGAGTGCAGACTAAACACTGGAGTAGAAACAAAATTTCAGAGCGTATAAGTTTCCACAATAAAGCAGAATTTTTCAACATATATACCTAATCCAAATTGATTTTTATCTTTTATTTTAAAGATAATTAATTTTATATTGTGCTGAGCTTTTTACATTTTTCCATTTCTGAATAAGATATAAAATCGCAAAACTTTGATTTTTAGTTAAGTCAAAGAATAATTTTAGTTAAAACAAATTTATAAAAACAAATATTCGGAATGCCATAATATTTAAAATGATACATTCAGAATAGTTTCCTGATCATTATTCTCCAGTAATATTGTTACTCGTTTATCATTGCTCTTATTTGAGTTTAAATTCAAGATGGTGGCTGGATCTGCCGAGCCTTAATGAATTACTGTACAGAACTTTATTGTTTATTTAGAGTTGATCACCAAGTCACAGCCATATGTTTATATGGGTTACAGAGACATAAACTTCTCTTCACTAATGGATTAGACTCCACTTCGGTTTCTTTGTGTTTTATTTCTCAACATTATGACTCCACAAATTGTGTTGCCCTTGAGAGTCAAAACAAGCGCAATAGTAATTTGTTTTATTTGTGTCTACGTCAACACTTAGCTTCAGCGCTGCTTTTGGTTTATTTCGTAGAGAGGCTACTTACTGCAGTCTTAAACTTGTTTCTTGTTACTTTCCAAACATGTCTACCTAATTTTTCGTTTCCCGGTCCCTAGTCCATAAAACCATCATCGACTATAAAGTGCATATATGCCTTTCTATATATAGTACTGGGTAGGGGGAAATGTTGCTCGAACTCATTAATGGCAAAATTGATCCAAGAGGATACAAATTAAATTATTTTGAAAATTTTAAAATCACTATATTATTTTTAATATGAACAAATTTGCAACCATTTAAAATTACTATATTATACTTCCAAAAAGTAGTGACAAAAACTTGTGTTGAAACATTTTCTTGTAGCTTTGTAACCAAATTTCACCTCAAGGGAGATTAAATGAGGTCAAAGGTAAAACAACTCACTATTTCCTTAGTAAACAAGGTATCGGTCTAGTTGTGTAAATCTTCTAAATATTACCAAACTATTTGTTTGGAACTTTACTTAAACATCTCTGGCTGCAAACCTTAACTTATGGAGGGAATAAATCTGTTTAGTGCATACATATTATGGGAGTAAATGGAACTTCGAAACCTACCAACACCCATATAGGTTGAGACGAAAAGTATTTTTTTAAGAACTAATACTCACTTATTCGAAAGAACCAGTTAAGTATGTTTTTAAAGGACAATATATTATTTCAAAGTTTCGGCAGAGGCCTGCAATAACATGATCATTATTTTTAGATGCAGTCCAATCACGTACGCACACAAAATAAGTTATCGAAAAAGTACACAAAGTCAATATTAAAAAGAACGCAGCGTTGAGATAATTAATAGGGTGATTTTTTTTAAACTTACCACCTCTAATAGCAAGTGTAAAGAAAGAGATACAGAAATATAATCTCGAGACAGTTATTCACTTTCAGGGGGAACCTAGAATACCTAGAATATTTACAGATCCCAAAACTCCCCTTTCCCATTATACCACCTCAACTCAATAAGTTGTAATAGATACATATGACTTCAAATTGAAGTCATTTAAGAAGCAAGAGTTTCTGAGGAAATAAAATCGGTTAGCGAATTCATTCCCTGCGCTAAAAAAAAGTTATTTTGTAAGTTGACTATTATAATTTTATTTTATTTTAAAGTCAGATAGATATATACAAAAACTTTTCTAGATATTTATTCACCTAGTATGAGTACCTTAAAACCCCTATTTGCAAACTTCACTACTGTTACCCTATGTCAACAGTTTCTATTGAACACATATTTTTGACTTTTGATACATAAAATTAAAACTAGTTATACAACATAAGTTAATAACAGCAATAAAATAATAACGTATTTATTTAAATATGTTTACGTTTAACCGAGAACCATATGTTACGAAGTGAGATGAGTGGTATTATATTATATTAAAAGTAGAATTGAATTGGTACGGTGCAACACGCGATGAAGTCAAAAAGCATAATTGCATTTTGGATTCATAGTTTTTAAAGGGAATTCATTCTACCCGGTTTCCCTTAGAGTAAAATAATATATTAAACAAATAAACAGAGTTTTCAACTGTTCCACAAAAACCAAAATTATAAACAATAGATCATTGTATTAAAATGTATTACTTTTCATGTTTACAGAATCACCCATCAACTCCTATTTCTTCCTTGACACACATAATTTATTAAATAAATAAAAGAGCACTGTGGCGACAAAATCACACTGATTTAAATAAAAACCCGAACCACAAAACAAGGAGCAAAAACTATAACTAAACAACTAAATTGTAAGTTAAGTTTAATACCTTACCCTTATGTACATTTCGATGACATGGCCATCATCCTCAGAGGGTTTTAACACTACTCCTTGTTTTGTGGTTCGGGTTTTTATTTAAATCAGTACACATAATTTATATTTGTTTTAGTAAAATATATAAGGTTGTAAATAACACCCCGAAATGTAAATGGTAAAAATAAACTTAAGTTGATGTTATAACTGAAGGTTTAATAATATAAATAACGTCTTTACTAAACAAATTAATTTACAATATAAGAGTAAAAAATAAAAATTCACTTTCTTAAGGTAGAAACCCCGTCTAAGGGTTTCGAATGTTGCTCTCAAACAAAATACTCTCCTAATAAAACAAAGTACAAATGATTAAACAATTTCTAACATTAAATGTGTCATACGTTTTACATAAGAAAAGTATGTAAGTAAATGCAAACCAGCTTCATATTAACCTTTACCAAATTGAAAATAGATATTTAGTCCATAAAGTTCAAATCTGCATAAGATTAGCAAGAGAATAAACGGATGATACAAAAGTCTCACACCATGTGTACTAAGATCAACTTTAAACAATTCAGTTAAATAACAAATGCCATTTAAATTTCTTGCTCTGTTTTCTAGTTGCAGGACTGAAATTGATAAGAATCTAAAGAGCTAGTAGAGATTATCCTCCTTTGTGGAAAATAAGTATTATCTCATGGAAAGTTTCAAGAGGAGGGATGAGGAAAAAAGAAAGGAAACACATAAGCACAGATTCTGGCGTGAAAGATGACAACAGGTCACCATAGTGACTTGAACTGATTGATTGAGGACATCTCAGAATGGATAAAACACATCTCATGGTGAAGTTAATTTCTTCACGACTAGTCTGTTTCCATCTTAACTGTAGAAAACATGAAAAGTAGAAAGCCTGGAATGCCTATATTTTATTCAGTTTAACTATTTTTTTAACGTCGATTTTGTTATGTGAGGCATTCTGAGTAAAAATTTGTTGCTAAAATAGTTCAGCATTTCAAAAAAGGTAGTGGAAGTTGTGAAACCGTTTGCCTCCCGTAGAGTTGGGAAACGTGGTGGAGGTTACTTGGATCGATGTTCAAAATATTGGCATACACATGATATTTTTTTAACGCCAGAAATTAATAAATTGTTAGATGTTGGAGCAATATTGGGTGTAAATATGTTCATTTAAAGAGACATTAACTAAGGTTTAACCTCAAAAATTAAATATTATATTAATTAAGTTTTGAATGTATTAAGAAAAAATAGATAAAATAAAAGTAAGATCAAATAACAAGGTTTAAAAGTTAACAATTTTTAGAATGGACTAGCATAACTGTCAGGAGAATATTGGTACATATCATAAGTTTACAGAAAAGTTAAAAATTACAACCATACACATTTTGGTACAAGTTATTTTAACAAAATAACAATTAATAATTAAAAACCATCGTTGGCAAACTAAAATTAACACTATATGTGTAAGAAAAAATAAATATTAAATGAGGTTGCGAAAGTTTGCTGGCCTTCCTATTCAAAAAGTAAAATAAAGACATTATAAGAAATAATATAATGTTATCAATACATTGATTACATGCAATATCTACACAAGATATCTGTCATCTGGGGTAAAGGAGTTAGTTTTTGCAGTTCAGTTGCTTAAGTAAAGAAAAACCTAAACAGAGAGCTGCCCAGAACACAGTTGCAATGAATTATTGTAAGATGTAGATTAGGACTCCGAGGTCACGGACTAGGTGTTAATGTGAGATCATTGTACCAGCAAAAGAGGGATTTATGTAGATTTGCATAATTTAAATTTAACAACAACAATAAACTAGTGAAGTGTTTTTCGAAAAAGTTTGCCTTTTATAACATACTCGTGAGTTTTTTTTAAACTTCATATTTATGAGTTGTAATGTCTTGAAAATAAATTGTACTATTATTTGTTAAAATTACGACAAATTTATTATTTTCCTTCAGAAAATACTTAAGTGTCTGCATTTCCTTCTGTGCATTTATTTGCATCGCAAAAGTAACGCTCTATATCAAATGCGCATTTACTCCGCTCTGTCTTTCTTTTCATTACTTTGTTTTCAAGAAGGAAATAACCCTCGACTAGAATTGCAGAGCGCAATTAAAGTGTCAACAGAGAGGAAATGCAGTTAGTTACTTTCGAGACTATGTCGTGATTCTGTAAAACCGTTGCACTAAATAAAACAGTATAAAATAGGCCATGAGTAAGTTAGTAGTCTTTGAATACTGCACTCAATGTTAATTTCTTTGCGTATGCGATTATTACAATACCGAGGAAATGCCTTCGCTACTCTTCTGGGCTAAAACCACTTGCAAAATAATTGTAATTATTTTGTGAATGATTGGTAATGATTGTGGTGTATACTATACAGAGTGTCTAGAAAGAGTTGTCCCAAAATTCACCAGGCTATTCTAAAGGTGAAAATAATAAAACAGATTCAATAAATATAGGACCAAAACACTTAGTTTTCGAATTATCCGCCATTTTCTTCTTTTTTTTCTAAACACTTAATAGGCTATCTATGGAAATGAAAAAGATGTTGATGTCAAATTTGGTGTACGTATTAGGTACATAACATTTTATTCTTGTACAAAAAACCAGAATGTTCTTTCGTTTACTTAAAAGTTGGCGGCCTTAAAAATCGGCTAAAAACTCAAAACATTGTTTGGTTGTATTGTCTTTAACAATACAGAAACTGCAATAATAGTACAGAAATAAATTGTGTTTTGAGTTTTTAGTTTATAACTTTAGCTACTGGAAAAAAAACCGTTTAGTTTTTTTATTAAACAATTTTAATTGTTTGTTTCTTAATGAATACGTTTTTTTAAGTAAGCAGTTGCAGAGGTTTTTTTACATTACTTCATAAACCCTTCGATTGCCCAAGAACTTCTGGATCATTATCGAACCTTATGAAAGATTATACATGTCCAAACATTCTGTCTTTAATATTCTAGAACATTGTGGACACTTCTAAAACATTCAGGAACATTCTGGCTAGTCTCGGCCAATTTGGCACTTAATTCACAGGTGCTTCACCGACTTCCCATAAGAAGTCCATTTGTACTGTATATATAACTGGCGTCCGCCTTTTTAGGTTTTCAAGAAATCAAATACACTATGACTACCGAACAGAGACTAATATATCAATAACTCATTTTTCTAAATCGGTTTATCTGTTTACGATCTAAGGCGTAACATCAAGATATCACATAAATACAATATCTTCACGTTCGCAAAAAGGTTACAAAAGGTACCTGTTTAAAACAATAACTTTGCTTTTACTACTTTTACATTTTAAATTTTAGTAAAAAAATTAATAGTTAAATGTACTTTTTGGTAAAAAGTCTTCAAAATCGGATTGTGGACTTGATCACCCTGCACCACTCAGTTCCTAATACTTAACCTAGTTTAAATATGGTTCCATAAAGCACTGTGCTTTGGCTCGCTAACATTTATTTTTCGTCTTTACTTAAAGAATACGGCAATTTTGTTTTCGATACATCAAACTAAAGCTGGAAAGAAGCCAAGCAATCAGGCTACTGAAGTAAAACGATCAGTTAAGATATAAATAAACGCTTAGTTTTCCGGGTTACCATGAAGAATGTTTTTAAAGATTTAAAATACATTAAATTTATATTTTGTAAATATAAAATCTGATGGTAAAAAAGTAGTTTTTTCAGTATTTCATCATGGTAAATCTTAAACACATTGGCATGAAAATATGTATTTACAGTCATTTCACCAATCTTTTAGTTTCTTTTCTTTTCTCAATTTATGCTAATTAGAAATAACACAATTTTTAAGTGGAATAACTTACCTAACATGGACAAGTATAATATGTAGTGATGACAGTTTATATGAAGATTCTTCGCAAATGTATGGAACCGTTGTTACATTTACAGTGGAAAAATGATTATTGGTATAATTGAGTTTTATTGTTAAATATTTTTTTTAACCATAATTTTGCCCCTCAGTCCCGGGATGGGAGCATCCGAAGTTGACAAACATACCTTACAGTTATTTTAAATCAGAAAATAGGAATTTTTTATTTTTTCATGGTATTGATTTCCGTAATGTTTTAGTTTCCTAATATATTTTCATCCCCTCAGCGTGTTATTGTTGTGCATTTCTAATATGTTTTTTTATCGAATTTCCAAAGGAAAGATGAGATTTCCATAGGTCAATAATAAGAAACTACAAGGTTGGTAAAATGACTGTAAATACTTATTTTCATGCCAGTATGTTTAAGATTTACCATGATGAAATACTGAATTAACAATGGTTTTACCATCAGATTATATATATTTACAAAATATAAGTTTAATGTATTTCAATACTATAAAAACATCCTTTATGATAACTCGTAAAAATAAGCGTTTATTCATATATCTTAAACTTATGGTGAGGCCTAAAGTCGCGAGTGGTACATGAACACCGCTCATGGACAACGGAACACGTTTTCGATGCCACTAAATATGTTCACACTCTAACGGCCACATTTGGCCCATATTTGGTACACAAATTGGTTGTCTCAGTGGCTCAAACGAGTTTGTTAGCCAAAATATCCAATTTTGCGATTTTTCATACTAAAATGATTTTTTTTTTTGGTTTTATGTAAAAATATAAATAAAGGAGATTATGCTACAGATTTAGTTTATTTGCATGTCCTCACAGCTCTTATGGTTCCCATAAAATCATTAAAAACGTAAAATACCATAAAAGTACATGGTTCCATTAAATTAGGGGAGTTAGCAAACGACCATGCAGACGGCCTGAATGCAAACACCTGCAAGCGAAGCAAATCAGAATAAAGTCCGAGGCCACAAGGTCGAGGTGCTAACTTACAATGCTAGTGTTTCCTCTACGAGCGGAACGAAGAAGCGCTTGAGCCGGGGTAGTGGGCTGAGTTACAAACAAGTTCTACTAATATATTGCATACACGCAGGCAGCTATTCAATTTCTGTCTATTTGTATTTCAATTTTGCTATTAGTTGGTTGAAACCTTAAAATCATACAAACTTAATTTTGGAAATTCGCTCAACTCACGTTAGTGGTTCAGCTGCGTGACCAGTTTTTAGTGACCAGCTGCTATTTAGTTTTTCTTTTTGTTGTTGTTGCATTTTACATTAAATATTGCACAATTTCGCTAAACATCCATAGCAAAAAATTAGGTAGATAGAAGTTTCCGTCGACTTTGGACCTAATGGAATAGAATAGCAAGGAGTTCTTACCTGGTTGGATTTTATAAATTGAAATCTTCTCCAAAACAATCTATAACACAACCCTCTATTTTGTATAAAATAAAGAAAATATGGTTTCATTCACTACTGGGTTCTGTCTTATCTATGTTTCCATAAATTATTTTTTTTTTTGTATTTATGTTCATTGTTAATCAAATAGTTCTTACAAAAACTTGAACACCTGTCAAATTAATGTTATAATTTCAGAAATACAAATTATTCTTTATGCAAACTTAAAAATTGTAAATATAACTTTTGCAATCGTTATATGAGAGTTTTTAGTAATGCAGAAAATCATTTTATTACGAGAAAATGGTATATTTTGAAGAAATAAAAAGTAATTTACATGGCGAAGTGCAAGACGCAAATCCGTTAATATTATACAAGATGGACAAAAAGTCTCGAAACGATTGTATTTCTTGGCTAAAAACATGGATAGAAAAATGTTAGATTTCTCCTTTTAAATAAGTAACTCATCCCTTTATCATGTAACTTGGGATTTTTAATATTGTTTGAACATCTGTCATTTCTCCAATATGATATAACGTAGAAACCATTATTTTGAATTACTTTTAAAAATTCTTGCATAATTGTAGTATTTTTTTAATCTTTGTAGTTTTTACAAAACCTAACTGTTTTAGTAAAAACTGTATTGAATTTTGTATTTTTAGATTTTCTTGGGAGTGTGAGATAAATCAATTAATCCATTTAAAAGATACTTGAAATGTTTTATTCCTTGAAAACCACTATTTTTTAAACAGAATTGAATTTAAATGGCCTCAATATTCTAAATTATCGCTGATGAACAGACCAATAAAATATATTTTTATTTAATGTGTACTTTTTATAATGTGGGTTGATAAAAAATATCATTTCATTTATCTTTTAAACGGCAATTATTCTCTTATCTCCTAACTAAAAGTAGCTAATAAATATCCTTTCAAAAATCTAAAATTAAAGACTAATTTACACAAAAAAGCTTCAGTTTAAAATAATACAGCTAATAATAAAATATTCTTAAACTTTATGTATAAAATCTTATAACGTAATATAAAATAGTAATTTCTATGTTAGCCAATATATTGGAAAAACGGCTGATGTTATCACAATTTTAAAACTACAAAATAGAAATTCATTTAAAATGAGAGGTCAGACAATTTTCTTTCTTTGTTCGCCAAAAAGGGATCAGTTTCCATACTTTTTATCAACCATGTATGCCAATTTAACCAAACTTTCGTACAGGATCCATATCTCAAAAACTACTTCAGATGTTTGACTTAACTATTTACCGATTTTTAACAATACCTTTTTAATATGAAGCACTGTTTTGAAGCTCTCATTTGAGAGTTATAACTTCCTTCACTATATCTTGAGTACTATTTCGCCCTGTTTTTTTTTAAGTACGGTTTTCTACTTTTACGCTCTCATTAAAAAGTGGAAGATGAATTCTAATCTGAAGAAATTATGTTTCTATAGGAAAGAAGAGCTATTTCAGTGACTCTTATGGTGGGACCTAAAGTTGGGAGTAGTCAATGAACACTATTCATTTTCCACAGAACACATTTTGGGTTATCATACAAATTACATAGTATGTATATATGTTTTCGCACTCTAACGGCCGCATTTTACGTCCGATTTGAGAATAAATTGGATCGGACTTGTTTGTTTGTCACGAGAGAGCGAAACAAGGCAGCAAGGCCGAGGTGTGAACTCGTAAAGCTTACATTTTTGCTGCAAGAGGGACGAAGCTGGGGCTGTGAGCCGGGGTTGGAGCTGAGGTGCAAACAAATTCTACTTCATCTAATTTTGTCTTCGTGAGTACAAGAATATTTCCTATAATAGTTGATTGAAACGTAAAACCTTATAAACTTAAGTGAATTTTGGAAATTCGCTAACTCAAGTCAGCGGTTCAGCTGCGTGGTCGATTTATGTACCTTTTACAAGCTGATTATTAATGTTGTTCGAAAGTTGAAAAGTTTAACCTATAGAAAATAATAACCGCCATTACTTTAAGTTTTGTATTTTTTCTTAGACTTGCGGTTTATTTATTATTTATTTTAAGGGGCTCCGGAGCACCTAAAAAAATTTGTTTTTTATTTTTTTGTTTTTTATTGCTTGTTATTGCCCTTTTATTTAGCTTTAAAACAAGCCTAAATTTATTATTATATCTCAACTCTAAGTGGGTAAAAATACGTTTTTTGGTTCGTATGTCACATGAGAATAAGACAAATTTTGTATCATATTCTTAATAATTTTATATAATTTATCCAATTTGAAAATAATTAAAATTGCCGCCTATGGTGGGAATTTTCATTTTGGAAGGGATATTTAGCTTTTTCTGTAGTGCCAAACCTGATTATACAGTCTTTGTTGATATTCAGATGATGAACAACCCTGCATATGTAGTTGGTAGGGTAAAGCTTTAAACGAGTTTTCCGGAAATCATATATTTTATTCACAAAAGGAACATTTTATAAAAATCTATCAAACATATTGATCTGAAATTTTCAGGGGTTGTTTTAATGGAGTATACTACAGGTTTTAACGAGAGCATTTTGTAATATAAGTGCTAATTTCTAAGTTATGACTGAGAAATACGACAAAAACTAGTTAAAATTCTATTAATTTATAAAAATAATGACAAAATTTATTCAAATGCTTGTATTGCAAAACCCTCGCGTTAAATTTTGTATTTAGGTAGTATTAACACACTGATAAAATTTTACTAATTTTGATCCAGTAGTTTCTGAGAAAATGTTCCTTAAATATTGTATTTTTAACATTGCCGAGATAGGGCTTTCCGGAGCCCCTTAACTTATTCAGATGATATTATAGACAATTCTGAAGCTACTTTGTTGAGCTTAATAAAATGAGGATAAACTTCATTGGCCTATGTCGAGTAAAAGCACGTTGTTCATTACAATTTACTACGGGCGAATTGTTACGTTCTCGCACATGGTATTCATTTATTTAAAAACCAATTAACAGTTTAAACCCTTCTTAACGATTTTTACATTGAAAAATAAAAAATTAAAAGCGAATTGTATTATTTGGATTTTTGACCTACATCTTCCCTTAGTTGACTAATTAGTTATTAGTTTAGTGATGCTAAAGTTTTTAACTTTTCTGTATTAATTCAGTTAAGTAGTAATTATACAAACATTTATTATACTTCACTATCCATTTTTTGCTATTCTAAAATAAAAAGCCTTCACTAAACGGAACTAAATTTGATGATCAGTTTCCATGCAGCCTAAACTACAAACAGAACCACTTATTGAAAAGAGAGGTACAATTCCCATTTACAATACACGACATAATCTTTGAAAAAATAATGTCTTGATGTCCTCAGGGAACATAGTGAGGATGAGTTCGTAATACAGTCTTATGTAACTTGACCACTTGATAAGGGTTGCTTTGTGAATAATTGAGTTTTCCTTCAAAACATCTTTCTATTTTTTGATCAAATGTAATGTGAAATTACCAGTAGCAGGAGTTTAATCACAGCTGGATGCATATTGTGTCTACTTTATTTAATGTAAGAGAGCAGGTTTTTTTACGCATGCACTTATAAAGTAACTGCTGGCTGAATATATATTCCGTTTCTTTCAAAGGCAGTTAAGGTTAAAAGTTTTAAATAATTACAGTTCAGTTTTTTTTTTTTTAATCCGACGATACAATAAATAACATTTTAGTATTAAACATACATTGGGTAAATTAAATCTGATTTGTTTTAAAGTTCAAAGTGGCGTCAAACAGTCTCAAACAAGCCAAAACGCTATTTAGATCCTCCGAATATCGCGATACAAAAACTGCAAGCCCATTGCCTTGAGAACACAATGTTCATCCATGATTGCGCACTCCCACAAAAGTTAAACAGTTTGGAATCAGTGTAATTGAAAGACAATGTGCAGTGAACGGCCTCCGAGATGTTCCTATGTGAACCCCATGGACTTCTAACTCTGGGTGAGCTAAATCCAATAACCATTCAAGAATTTAAGGCATAATTTTTCATGAATTATTATCAATAAGTCTTGATATCTTGGTTGTTGCCAACACGCTGCACATATATATAGTCGATGCTTGTGCGGGAGCATAAAGTCGGCCTTGTACAGTGTACACACTTAGGTTACATGTTAAATATAATATTGTAAAATCCCACTTTTTGTAAATAGTATAAAATTAATATAGAGTCAAATAGTAAAATCATCAAACAATTTATTACCTGTAGAAATATCCGTTATTAACAGAATAGAGGAGAGAAAAACAAAGAAACACCCTATACTTAAATAGATTAAAAGAAGACAAGTCCAGGCCGAATGTACTGAGTCAATAGATATGGACTTTTGTCCTGGAGCTTGTTTCAAGTTGTTTAAAAGACTTAGAAAAATTAGTTATTTTATACAGGAATAAGGTGTTAAATAAAATTATAAAATTGATGAGTTTAATGGGTAAATGTGAAACACGGGAGGTGTCGACATTGGTCATGGAAATCACAATTTTGTAAATTAAAAAATGGTAAAGTTAGAAAGGGTTAAAGTTATAGAAAATTCTCAAATTTGATCAAAAGTAAATGAAAAAGATATTTTTGAAAAGAGTAAGAGAAGTTGAATAAAAAATGTTAAATAACAAATTAAGAAATTTTTGGTATTTTAGAAGTTAGAGATAATTGTTAAAGTTTGAAGGTGAAAAAGCACCTGAAAAAATGAAAAAGTAAAAATGAAAAAGTAAACAAGTATTAAAGGAGTAAAATTTTTATAAGATAACATTTTGTAAATTGTTAATTAATTAAAATAATAGGTGAAAAGGTTCACACCTATATTTTGCTAAAAATAAAAGGAAAAAGGTGGTAAAATTAATGACCTAGTGTTAAGAAAGTAATAATGAAATAAAATTGAAAATATCAATCTAAAGTATCAATTTTTCAAGTAAAATTTCAAATCCAAAAGTAAATGTTAAAATAGGCAAATTTACAAGTCCCAAAAGCAGAAGAAAAATCATCGGACAGAATTGAAATTTTGGCTAGTAAACTATAAAACCATAACCAACAGATAAGAAAAAAGAAAAAAGATTTTCTCTCAAAAACATAAGAGTTTCCGCGAGGAAAAACTGCGGAAAACGCGATGTAGCGCCGTAAGCAAACTAAACGTCGTACGACCATCACTCAAGTTTGAGAAGAAAGAAAAATGTACCAGGAATAAGATTACAAAAACCGCAATTCTATAAAACAAGTTCCAGAGAAACTACAGGGAATATAAGTAAAACAATGGGACAATATGCCAGTAGAGGGAGTAGCTGATAGCAAGATGAGATGTCAAACTAGGAAGTTAGTGGGGGTAGTACCAACCCAAGAACTTTAGAAAAAAATACAAGTCGCATGGCGAGATGGCGAATAAGGTATAGAAAAGCAGGGAAATAGTTGGTACCCCGGAGGCGGCAAAACTATTAAGGAGAGTACAGCGTCAGAGGTAGATACTTTGCGGAGAGACTTTGACCATAGACTTTTTTCGGAGAGACGTCTCAAGAGTACTTCACAGTAGAATTTTTTCTCTGAGTAGAAATGTGCTGAACTATTGTATAATTTTCTCTTGAATAGATATGTGTTAGAAAAAATCTGTGATACTAAAGTTATGTATTTTTCAAGTAGAAGCAGTGTTTTATCAAGGTAGCGGTTCGAAATGTGTTAATCGAGCAGTGGACATTTTAATTAATAATAATATTATGAAATATAATATTTCAACGAACAGTTTCTATAAAAATCTATCGAACTTATATACAATTTAAATAAATGAACGGAGATTGTGTTATATCGGTTATCATTACAGACATTGAAAAAACAGTCGAACAATTTTAAGTGAAATAAGCTATAATTGGTTAATATAGCAGGTGCGTCTAAACCATTGTAAATGACGTAGTCTACGACAATCACAGGACGGATATAATGGCGATAACTGGAACACCCAATGGACTTTGAGGAATTACTGGAATAAAGAAGCGAAAACCAAATCAGGAAAGGCGCTTGAAGACTTCAGGGAAATTCAAACCAGGAGAAACTGAACCAGGCAGAATCTGAAACCACGGAGACGTTCAACTACACCAACGATAACCGGACTTCAGGGAGGCTGTATTTCCATAAAAATTCCTGGGAAAGCAGTTCAGAGTCAAGGGTCGCAGTAATAAAAGGTCTGTCCAAAAAGTTACGATGTCCCCTATTAAAATATTGCCTGAGTTAAATTTAAATAATTATTGACACTGGGTTGAGATAGTTAAATTAGGTTTTTCAAAATATAAAATTATCAGTCTTGTAAATTAAACATTTAAAATAATTTTCATAATTAAATAATTAAATAATAAATATTAACAGAAGGAATAATTAAGTATGAATAAATAATAAATGGTTCTACCTAAAAGAGGTAATAAAGTGATGTAAATAGTAAATTTAGTTTAAAAATTTTTATTTTTGTAGTGGAAAGAACCACAAAGAATTTTGAGTTTTTTTGTTGAATAAATTCTCTTTTGATTTAAAATAATATAAATAATTTACCTTGTTCAAGAAATTCCTATTATCTAAGTATCCTATATGATAAGTTGTTTTCAGTGTATGATCAATATCGAAGGTTGACATATATAATTATTCTAAGGTTAGTTCCACTGTTCTCACTCCTCAGAGATCGTCGTATAAAATTAAAATTAATTACTGAGCTGAGCATATTTAAAGTTAATAGTAACTTCAATAACTGGAAGAAATTTAATAAAATACTTTTCATTAAGGTGACTATAGGCATACTTATCCTAACCAGAGTAATATCACCTAGGCTATCAAAATTAATTTGCCTTATACTTCCAGTAGGTGGTATAATCTCTTTATTTTGTGACAAAGTAGGGAAATCCTACAGACAGACAAATTGTGCAAAGTTTGCGCGCTCTATCGTCGCAAAATTTGCGCACGCAACGTTAGCACGCGTCTGTCGTCGCAATACATATATATATATATATATATATATATATATATATAAGCTAAAACCCATTGACTCAGTGATCATGATTTCTCAAAAACTACTGAACGGATTGGAACGAAATTTGGTATGTAACTTCCTCTAGGGCCATAGATGCTCACTAAGAAAGGTTTTAAAAAAATTTAAATTTAAGGGGGTCAAAGTTACTAAAAATCCAGATAAGAAATACATAGTGTAATATATTTATTGATATATTTTTGTTGATGTTGTTAATATCATCTATCCGTGCAAAAACGGATCGGGCCAGTTAGTATAACTATAAATGTACTACGCTGAAATTTTTAACTAAGTTTTAAGACATGTAAAAACATTTGTTACTTTTATTTTTTAGTATTTTGTTTGTTTTATTTTAGTTAGAAAAATATGCGAAATATAATTTGTTTAATGTTTAACAATTACAGCTTAGGGAAGAATTACACATTTGTTTATTTAGATGATAAAGAACTCTAAAAGAATTTATCTCGATAGTTTTTATTTTATATCACGAGAAAAAGTTACAAATTTACTAAAAATTTATATTAAGGGAAAACACTTTATTTGAATTTATGTACAGATAAGTTGAGGCTTAATATTGTCAAAACAGTTAAGTTACGTTTTTGGGATTATTATCCTGATTATAAAGCTCTTTCAGCATCCTGATTGATGTAGCTCTTGATTGACTGGCATCCTTAAAAAAATAATTTGTTTCACATCTTTCTGGATTCCTACTATGTAAATGTTTATCAAAAAGCAACACATTGTTTGCCAACAGATAGCCTTAGTTTCTTAAAATTTAAACATTACCAATGTCACCCATAATCATTGATCAAAATCATCGTAGGCACCAAATTTAAGAGTCTAAAATGAAACAAAGATATTTTTAGACACACCAGTCCACCAAATTTTGTTAAATGATTTAATATTGGTTTTGCTTTTGCCTAGGACTAAAAAAAGGTGCCACAAAAAAAAGACCAATCTGTTGCTTTTTAAAGATTTTAAACAAATTGTGTAATGTATTAAAACAAGTTTCGTATTTCCTTCTTTTTAAAATGGGAAATGACAACGACATTGTTCTGAAAAAAAAGAAGAAATTTCATACTTATCAGATAGAAACCAGTATTAAATTATCTCTAAATAGCTTTAGAACAAAAAACAATATTCCAATTTGTGTACCTATTTGAATTCTTATTCTAATATTTATTTAACCTAAGGTTTATTTAACCCCTCACCAGGCTTGTCCACCTCTTACAATTTCAAAATTATACAGCCTTCTTCATGCAGCAGTAACTTTGATGAACAATTCCTACACAGTTAAGCTGCGTCTTTGCTGAATCTGTATCATAATACTCGACGCCATCTTTGACAAACTAAGGAAGTAATTTCCTCAGGGAACACTGTGGGAGTGATATGTTTATAATTCAGTCTTATGTAACGTTACCACTTGATAAGGGTTGCTTTGTGAATAATTTAGTTTTCCTTCAATGAAGGTAACTTACTGCAGGCAAAGTTAATAGGTTGAATCGTCACAATAGGCTTGATGTGATTCCGTTTATTTTCAGAGACAGTTTGTTTTTATGAAAAATGTCCAAACGCGTGGCAAATGTGCACCAATGTATGACCAAGTAGCTGTAGCAGGTTACTGAAATGAAGTCGTGCTGAAAAAGGTCGTTTATTGGTAAACAAAGACATAAACTTTGTCCAACGTGGGTTGCAACATGGATTAGTTGTTGACATTTTACAATATGCTGTTTTACACTGTTTCGCGTTTTTCTTCAAATAAGTCATTTTTCACTATACAAAAATGAATGTTGGTATATTCTAGAAAAATAAATTACGACTAAATAATTAACTTTGTTCAAATTGTCTGCAGAACTTTTAAAACAAAAAAACAGAGATAGTTTTTTGTAACAACCTATAAAACTATAATGAAATATTGACGATAATTGTCCACACATTTGTAATGCTTATCTTTAAGTGACGTACCGTCTCTAGACCTACCTTCAGTATTATGAAAGTGCATTTCTAAAATTTGTGCATGAAATGTACACACTGTTTAGTGTAGGGGCTGAAAGCCTCAATTTGGCCTTTTCCACTATTTCTAGCTATTACTAAAATACCATCTACTACTTTTTACACACCGAAATGTATTTCAGAATATTTACCAAAACTATTTGCACTAAGAATGATAATTGTATATAACTAAACAATTTGCTGGAAATAGCAATTCGGAACACTGAGGGACACGTTACAGACCAATTCGCAGATATGAGGAATCGTTGTTTGAATGCCGATTCAAAAGAAAATATTCTTTCATTGAAAAATAATTTTTTTTTTATTGTGTTTAAATTGGAGAAAGTTTGTCTTGGTTGAAATACTTTTTTATTTTATTTCTGTGCATTTCAAAAGAGTTTAAAAAAAGAGTGTCCCCCAACACTCTCTTATCCCTTTTTGTGGATTTGTTCCTTTGATCGAGACAAACATATTTCACAATATAATCATGGGTCTACATTACGTCTGTATGTGTTTTTTCTTTAAAATAATTTATATCTAGAGAACAGTTTGACCGATTGAGTTCAAACTTGACATGAAGTTATACCTAACGATTACCTATTTTAAATTAAATAAACTATTATTATGCGCTTTAAAATGTGGACAGTTTGAAAATTTGAAACTTAAATTATCCCAAAACTATGCTAAAAATTTTAAGATACCTTTTTAGGGCCCTTTTCATTCCTTATCGGATGGTGTGACTATTAAAACAATCAGATAAAGGATAACAGTTAAGTTAAAGATAATAAGAGCATACGTATCACAATATTAGGATGTTTTGCATACTTCTACAAAAATATGTATGTATACAGGATGTTTCATAGTGGCTCTGCAATATTCTAGGATATGATTTAGCACATAAAAATGAGAAAAATAAAATCATTTGGACATGTGCCCGGAAACGCTTTGTTTTTTCCATAGCAGCAATTTTGTTTTTTTTTTAACTAAATAATTTTTATCTGCAGAACGGTTTGAGTGAGTGAGTTCAACTTTGCATGAAGTTCAACCTAACAATGATCTATTTTAATAAAAATAAAATATCATATAAAATAAAGCGTTTTAAAATGGCTGCTGTTTGAACATTTCAAACCTGAATTATACAAAAACCGTTAATTTAACAAAAAATTTCAAGAAATCTTTTTTGTAACGCTGTTTATTCTGTATCGAATAGTATACATGTCAAAACAGTAAAACGAAGGATAGTAGTTAAGGTATGTGTAATAATTCTTTTGTTCAACCCGGCATCCTATACCAACACAGTAACCACAACAATATTGTGTTTATGTATGATCTTATTATCTTTAAATTAACAGTTATATTTCAATCGATTGTTTTGATAGTTACACTATTCTTGTGAAATTAAAAGTGCTACAAAAAAGGTTTCCTGACATATTTTTGTTAAAATTTACTGTTTTTGGGTAATTTAGGTTTGAAATTTTCAGTCATTATTCCAACGTAAGATTGGATACAACCGTTTATTTTATTAAAAATAAATTATTGTTAGTTATAATTCCATGTCAAGTTTGAACTTAATCAATCAAACCTTTCTCCAGATATCAATTATTTTATATATATATAAAAAAAAAAAACAACACATACATACAGATAGACGAAAAAGAAGCACCGTAGACCCATGCTTATATTGTGAAATATGGTTGCATCGATCCCTGACATTTTTATAGGCAAAACTATATTATTGTGCATTTCAAAATTCTCTCAAGTTTTCAGCGTCAGAATGCCTACATTTTGTCAATTAACAGAAGCTTAAAGTTTTATGGTGCTATTTAAAACAGCAATAGTTCAGACCAATAGACCAAACCAGACCAGGCAGAGTGCTATCCAAAGATGCCAGGAAGCTGACATGACAGAAAAAATAAGATGTGTCGTATATGGATACAACACAAATTTACTCTAAAGGTTGTAACAACCTTAAATTGGTTCACTTAGATCTTGATGTACGAAATCATCTGTTACATTTTGTTAACGAATAAATCAAATTACACAATTTTTGCTAATGCGTTATACTATTTTATTACTCAGGACGTACGGACGTATTACATTCGCTTTTATAGGACTTCTACAACGGAACAAACCCAAAACCTACTGTCTGTGTTTATTTTATTTAATACTAATGGACCTGACAATGAATCGATATTGCTTGATTTAATTTTAAGGGTAGTTATTCCACTTAATTACTTTGACTTAAGTAATAGAATTGCAAAAACTATAATTTATTTTTATAGAATACATTAAAAAGTGTTCAATATTGCGAAAAACAGAAATAGGCTACACTAAACTTTGAAATTTAACACCATTTTGTATGTAGATCATTTAACTACGGGCAGTGAACTTGATTTTTTTGAAAACCTTTGTATATTTTTGAAAATTCGATGTTTTATTTACAATTTTTTAACTTCAATTTGATTTATCATAAGCCTTTTTATCTTAACATATGACTACCATTTCTAAACTATCAAGTATTTTACAATTAAATGCGTGACGCAACTAACTCAATTGGTTTTATTCGTGTAGGCCTAAATGAATTGACGACGTTGTGAGCATTTATGTACTTTATTTACACCTTGATGACTGACATTTTCAACTAAAATAATTGCTAAATCAAACACATTTGATTAAACTGGCTTTTTTAGAAATATGTTACTAATAGCTGACCCGACAGACGTTGTCCTGTCGAAATTTCAATTAATTTGTTTGTTATCGTTTTGTGAATTTGTAATAAGTAGTTGGAAAATAGTAATAATGGAAAAAAACTTATTTCTGAGTGATCATTGTATTTACTAATGATTGAGGAAATAGATATTCAATTTAAGGAGTTCATCAGAAGAACGCTGATTGCAAATTGTACATGCAAGATGAATTTTATTCTATCTTCAGTCGCCGCTAAAATGCTAGAAAGTGAATGGAATATGATCGACTTGGACCCATGAGGTTTTGTTCCAAAATTTAAGTTATAATTGAATTAAGACAGGATTTTAAGTATACAGCCAAAACAAAGAAAAGCTTTAATTCGATAGGTTTGCTGTGACATCACTATTTCATTCGCTGCAATGCTTTATGCTACGCGACATTTTTGTTTTGTTGTCTGTTGGTTTTGAAAATAATAAACTCTGATTATAAATGATTTGCTGATATACAGTTGCTACGGTAATGATTGTAAATAAACATTTATTGCTAAGTATTTTACCCGAACATCTGTCTTCGTGTCTTCGTGGTCTTGAGTTCATACAAAAATCCCATGGGAAAAATGATTTAAATCCCATGTTTAGTTTTTCGGAATTTAAAAATATTCCTGGAAACTTTTCAAATTTGTCTTTTCATAAAAACCTAATTCGGACTATTACGAACATTTTTAAAACAAATAATAGCCAAATTGTCCAGCCGTTTTCAATTGTTGCGCTTACCAAAGAACAGCGTTTCATTTCATTTATATATATTTTAGCTTTATGGGTCGTAAAAGTGAGTTGCAATAACAAAAATGAATTGCAATTACGAAAGGTAGTTTCAGACACCATTAGACATTATTAATAAACACCCCTCTCGTAATTCTTGGCTAAGGGTGAATCACAAGAATTGCCTAAATGATAACGATCAATAACCCCGGCATTGAACCCTCGGGGGTAAGGCAAGCACGTTTAGTTTATCCACTTAGGGATTATGGTTTCCCAATAGTGTCGTTTATTTTTACTAGTTATCCCGACGTTAAACGGGACAAAAGGTTTTCGGTTTTGGCGATCATGATGTAGTTTTTAATATTTCAAACTTTCTTTTAATTTGGACATTTCAACACTAACACCGTTACTAATTATTTAAAACTATTTTATAAGTTAATTCATTTTAAGTAAATACTATAGAGACTCCTGTGTGCTTCGCACTTCAATTGCAGTTCTACCTTATCTCATTCGATTGTTATAGAAAAATGTAAGTAAAATTTAAATGCAAAATTTACTATTACGCACACAGTAAAAATCTGTAACCGTTGTAGTTTTACAATTTTTAAAGAGTCCTTTGGGCAATGCATATTTAGAAAACTTAAGCAAAATCTGATTTACTGATATTTTATAAAGTATTTTGTGTCAGATGACCATCCTAGGCCAAAACTAATGATTTTTTTTTTAAATTGCATAATCGACTGACATACTTCAATGTATCCTCGTTGAATTTAATTAATTTTAACTCGACTTACATAGTCTTTTGCATATCTGACATCTTTTTACAAATAATGTAAAAATACCTCCTATTCAAAATTTTTGAAACACATTTGGTTTCTTAGAATAATACTGTTCAGTTATAGTAAATCAAAAAATGTAAAAACACAAAAATGTAAAAACTGTCATCTGATTCGTTGCTTGCTAAACTTACAGCATCGGTGTAATGTAACACCATGTGCAGCCTATTATTGTATTAATGATGAAGAATATTCATTGTATTCTACTTAAATTAAACTTGGTAATTTACTGCATATTGTAAAGTTGTTTTTGATTAGTGTATTTTGTTTTGTTTTTTCATTCTTAAAGTGGTCTATAGTACTGTAATAAACTTACTAAAACTATATTCAGTCTTATTTCTTACCAATTTTTTTTAATTTTTGCCATTCTTTCTGCACAAGTAACCATTGTAACTTCGAATGTACTTCAAAAAAAATAAATACATTCTTGCCAAAATCTTCTCAATCTTGATAAAATTTTATCCGGAATGAAAATTGGTTAAGTAGAAAATAAGTATTAGTTTTTAAATGTTCGTTTTGCTTGTATCTACATGTAAAGAAGAAACGTTTGCGGTGATTCTGATCCAAATGTGTATGTGTATTCGCTATGAACGTCCATATTATATTAAATTAAAGCTAACGCAGATATTAAATTATTTTGATTACTTACATTAAAGGGGTTACAATAGGGTATCTACGTATGTATAATAAATATTAATTCCAATAAATTTCTACAAGCTAGAGCTAAAATTATGTAAATATTAGCTTAGGTGATATGCTAGAAAGAAACGCCATTTGTATCTCGACTACTTGAGTCTAAGGAGTGAAATGACATAACTAAACTTAAAAGTGTAACTGCCAAGACCTGGAACTTACACATTTTATTCTTCTAACTTAAATATAAGAAATAAATAAAACAATTGCATTTCGATTATTTTCGTAGCCAACATTTCAGGTAAAAGCCATTTCGTGCCAACATAGACTGCGAAAGCACCTCAAAACCTGTTTTGACTGGATCATGTATGTACTGGGGGCCTAACTGGGATAATTTGGAAGAAGCTCACTATGCGTTTTACGACTAGAGCACTCGAATCTGAAATACTTATTTTGAAGTAATAACTTCTATTGGCCCGTTAGGCACTTTCGCTTGACTATGTTTCTGAAATCTCACGTCTCCAACTTTTTGCGTAGACACAATTCAGAGCGTGGAGAGGGAATATTTAATACATTTACATTAATTACCATAGAAATCAAATTAACACATAAGAATTAGTTAATATAATATAACATCTGATTTCGCCTATCATATGAAATTCTTAAACAAAACAAAGCGTAGATTATACTTTGGGGATATGTTTACAACTTCAATCATTATAATTGCTTGTGTAGTTGATTTTTTTAAATACTAGTTATAGTACATACTAATATAGGCTATAGCCTAAGATTTGCTTTGAGGTTATAAACTTTAAATATAAATACAACCTTTTATCATCAATTTATTCGTTTATACAAATTTAAAGAAGAGATAGGGCCTACCTATTGTAACTTCGGAAACATTCGTACGTCTTCGTATAACATTTGGTTATTAATTTCATCACTATAATAATAACAACTTCTAAATCATTTGATGTATCATTATGAAATATAAAGTATTTCAAAGATAATATTTCTACCTTTCATTAAATATATAGTAACGGATATAAATAAACAATTTTGACAAATAGGCTTACAGTTTTATAATCCTTATAATTTTACACATTTATCACTTCCAACATGTGGTCTTAAGCACATCCAATTTAATTTTGTGTGTATGTGTGTAATGGTAAGGAAATATTTACCCAATATTCATTGTATTAATTTATTTAAATCTGCGAGCGAATCTGAGGATACCTGTTAGTTTAAAATAAATTAATAATATACTGCAAAATTCAATAATTAGAACAGAAAAATCTATAAATCGATTTAACTTTAACAAATGTAGAATCTTAGTACCTAGTTTAGAAAAGAAGAAACGTTTAGGTAATGCAACTGAAGAACTGTTATTAAATAAAGTTCAGATTTTCTCTACGTCTTTTCTTATCTTAGAGTTGTATTTTTTATTTTTATTTTTCAAACAAGGAACAATCCTCTTTTATAGCATTTTGCAATTAAACTGTCAAAAGACTGAGAAATCCCATTGTAAATACCGAGAAGCGTGCAAAATAGCGACGGATTTTATTCATTGTGATATTTACATTAAATAATGTTTCAAACATTCTGTTCAATGAATTTAATTAAAATTTGCAACAAAAGAATGAGATGTAACATAGTGTATACTGGTTACATAAGATAACAAAATGATGGTTTTTATTCATTTTAGAATTATTTTATAAATTTCTTCTGAAACTTTAACTTTGGCAGTCAGAAATGAAATGCACAAAACCAACATGATTGAATCGTTATCCGTTAAATCGAAAATAATATCTTAACAGAAGTGATCATTTTCAAATGGTTGAAACTAGAAATAATTACACAATTTTTTTATAGATTCAATTTATTTTAAAAAGTTGTTTTATTATTAGCGAATTTCCATAAAAAAAGAATTGGTATTACAGTGACTCTTATGTTGAGACCTAAGTTCGGAAGTGGAGAACACGTTTTTGGGTTTAATTAAACATTTTATATATATATATATATTAATGGTGAATATTACGTGTTTATACTTTATGTGTTGTGTAGTGTTTTGTGTCATGTGATCATCGTCTCAAATGTTCGTCTTCGACAATGACAGAGGTATGTGTCAAAACTAGTAAGACCCAGCAGCAGTAGAGGGGAAATTAATAGGACCATTTGAAGGTTGGTAAATTAATTAAAAAAAATACAATAATGGTCCAGGAAGTAGGAGTCACAATAATGAATAAATATATTTATGTATGTGTTCACACTCTAACAGCCGCATTTAAAGTCCATTGTGGTAAAAAATTGGTACAAACTTTTTTTTAAAGTCGCTTTGACGTGTTCGTTACCCCAAAAAATCAAACAAACTGAAATAAGTTTCTTAACCACAAGTAACAACTTTCTTCGATTTTTCGTACTAGAACAAAACTGTTTTGGGTTTTATCTAAACACAAATAATAAACATATGAGATTATTCTGCATATTTTTTTTTTTTACATCACCTTGTAGCCGGTCTGGTTTCCAAAAATCTATCAAAACTGAAACTTATTACCATAAAATTACAATGTTAAAATAAATATTCTGATCTGAGACCAACTCGCGTAGCGAAGCAGTCACTAATCTGAGGCTTCAATTTCGAGGTGAAAACTCGGAAAGCGCTCTCCATAATCTGAGGCCGCAAGGTCGGAACCTACCAAAGTGAGCCAAGCGAAGCAATGCATGAACCGTGGCAGGACGTGAGGTGCAAAAAAAAATCTACTATAATATTAGTACGTGCAGCCAGCTATTCACGAGTAGACCAATTTCCTAAATACTTGATTTACTAAACTTCCTAAAACATACTTAAATTGAACATACTTTTCAGGAAATATCAGACCGGAATTTGTTTAAAAACAATGCCTTCACGGAAGAACCCGAAACTCAAAAAAATCCATTAGCAACATAATAATCTGGACCAGTATCTTTAAAACGTTTGTTGGAATAAAAAAAAGTGAACTGGTGTGTTAGATGACATCATTACATTAAACTTTGGTGCGCTTGGTAAATTGCAAGTGTGACAGTAACTATGTGGGGATGTAGAAGTCACTGTGTAATATACCTAAAACAAATTCACAATAAAATAATATTAAATGTCGACCAAGCAGCTGTGAGTACGAAACGAAAACAGAAAATGAATAAAAATGAAAGATAAGGAGAAATAAAAAAATAATTCGGTATTGTGCAGGAATGTTTTAGTATATTTGTTAGGACTTGTTTGTGTCTACCTTATAATCGATAGGCCTTGTTTGCAGATGTATGTATCTACCGAAAAATCACAGTTTCTGATACACATGTAAACTTTTCAAAAGAACTTCTTGAGCTATCAAGCTGACTAGCCTGTAGTCTACAATGTTAAACTACTTTTTTTTGGTTAGAAGTTATTTATTAGGTGTACAAAATATGACTTTGTAATAAAAGCACCCAATTTCAGAACTTAAAACAAAAAATAAAAAAATGTTTTCTTTTTTATATTTTTGTAGATTAACATAGTTAAAAAGTCTAAAATAAAATTGTAATAAATTTAAGTTCTCTAACTTACTAGTTTTTCTTAATGCTACATTTTTTTAACATTGGCAATATATGCACTGTAAGGTTTCCTTAAAGGAGATTGAGTTCCCAGAAATGACGTGATAAGCTGCAAGGAGTGTATTGAATGTTAGTCTGGGTGAGACTTGTGTAGACCTGTATAAAATTTCCTCAATGCGCAAGAGCGGTGTTTTAAAGACTTGCAAATTCAATTTTTTAGTCAGTTGAAAAGCTAAGCACGTAGGAGAGTTGAAAGAGTTGAATTGTGTGAATAAGCCAGGTAGATTCCTTAGCAAAGAAAGTTTGTATGGTAGTTCCTACAATGTAATTGTAGGTAGAAGCAATAGGAATGTAATTTCACTATCTGTTAAGCCTGTTATATTTAAAATATACTTATCTTATGCCTATGTTATCTTCTCACTTTCCAACATACACATTTGTAAATGCAACTAATACAAACAATTTAGAATGCTATTCTGGTAAAACATAATTATGTAAACAGATTTATTCCTTGGAATAAATTAGAAACATAATCCACAAGCGTGTTAATTAAAACTAAATCCTCATCTCTCTACAAGTATCCTTCGTTGTTAATTACTTCTATTGTACTCGAAATAGAAGTACAATAGAGTTGAAATCTTGAAATGTATCCAACACAAGATGCTCCTCTGTAAGTTAACTTTCAAATTTCACTTAATTCAAATTGCAAATAAATTACTGTAGAGAAAACCCTGATTTAAAATTGTTTAAGATTTTCAATTCAATAGGAATCTGGTAAAAAATTTCCTGGAAATAGAACTTTTGAATTGTATAAATAAATCAAGATTAAGATAATCATCGGAACAAGAAATTTGACTATTATTAGTCGGTTCAAAACGTTAAGTGACGTTTAACGAGTATTTATTGTTGAGCCTAATAGTTTGGCAAAACTGGTGTCAATGGTTACCAGTAGCATAGTAACAAACCAATAAGTACAATTACTGTTTAATATGTGCTGGTGGGAGACAATGTTTACTACCACAGGAATTGTGACTGAACTTGAACTTGAGTCTTGACAGTAAACTACTACACTGAGCACCGCTTTTACTGTTCAGTTTCTGAAGTGATTTCATTAGCAGATTCAGTTGTTGTTGCAATAATAATGGTATAAAAGATTTGTTGTCAAAATCAAACGTTTATTTAATTAATATTGAACAAAAAACTAATATTTAATTCGTCGAAGCACAAGTGAATAATCAAATTAATTTGTTTACAGAAATAGTCGAGATATAGAAGAGAATGAAAAGAAAAACCTCGAGACAATGATGAATGTAACGTTGTTTCTTCAAATAGCTGATAATTAAAACATGCAGGAAAAGAGACAATTACGCAAAACGTACTCTTTCTAAATCCAATATTTTTTGGTTTGCATATAAAATAGAAAAACAGTCTTTGGATTTTGTTTTGACAAATCCAACATAGAACTGTGTGCCTCATTCTGTTGGTTGTCCTATCACAAATTGAACCAAAGGAGAAAAAATCTAACATAAAAAATTAAATTAGAATCTTGAGACGCATTATCTTTAAAAATAAGTGTCCAATCACCAAAACACCTTTTTATTGTAATGTAGTTAAGATTGGAAATTATTAAAAATCAGCTGATATTTCCACTTCTTATTTAATTATTTCACTAGCTACCAGTTTTTTTTTCATTCTTGACTAATTAGAAACACAGGAAACTAATTTTGGTAAAGTTGAAGGAACATAAAGATGGTCAAGCAACACCAAAACTGCAAAAGTATAATATTGACAACATAGTACTTCAATAGAAAAACATGGTACTTAGAACGACGGAACACTGCCTCATATTTACCTACCAGTGAAAGGTTATTTATAAAAACCTTTGGGATCCGTAAATTAGGTAGGCAATTGTATTTTAATTACAAATTAAATTGGAAAGCGGCAAAAATCATACAGCGGGAAATTAACTTATACAAACGAAAGATAATTAAAGCCTAGTAGACTACTTGAAGCTAGTGGACAATCCTATCAGCCAAACAAGCATAAAAGTAAGGCCATTGTAGCTTCTATTAGTAAAAAAAGAACTGAAACTAGATTATAATATCCCTAGTACTAATAAAAACAAGCTGTACTTTTATCTGTTTAACCTCCACGTGAGGTTGTAACTCTTTCGTGGACTAGGAAATTAAACTTAAGGGTCTGCTGTAGTGGCGGCCATCTTGGATTTTTATCCCATAAGAGCAATGTTAAATTTCAAACCATTTATTTCGTTTACTTTTTATCATAAAATTGTTTGCAAGGTCTCATTTTAAGCACAGTCGCAATACGCATCCGTCTTGCAATTTACATTTTGTTAAATGCTTTTGATTTGTTATATAATTGACATTTTGTAAGTACAAAGTTTGAATTTTTTTCCTAACACAATAAAAAATTATAAATGAAAAATAATTTGCAAGCCGGATCCGAAATTTTATAAAGAATATTAAGTTTTTTTTCAACACTCAATTACGAAAGAGGGACTTATAAAATGGTTTGAAATGAGGCAATGTCAAAGCGTTCAGCTGCAAGAAATTGCACTGTTTAGATAGGGATACAGTGAGAAGCGGTTGCGTTTCCGGTAGCTTTCTAGTTTACTGGAGCAGACCCTTAATGAACAATAGGCCACTCCCTCAGCACCCGCCCAGTTGTTCTGATCTGAACCCCGGTCAGTCAACTCGTTTTGTGTCAGTTGTGTGTATGTGTTTTCTGTGTTTGTCATATTACGTTTATTTGACTACTTAGTTTCAGCTCTGAGATGTAGATGTTTAAGTTTCGGGGTATATATTTAATTTTACATTTTGTTCTGTAATATAGGACTCTAGGTTTGTGTTCCTTTTCATTTTTAGTAACTTGATAATGAAGTTGATTCATATTCCCGAAATTTCTTGTATTTATTTGACCACTGATGGCAAATTTCCAAATTCTTAATATTAAAATTGAAAAAAAATCAGTAATTATGATAACTTCAAACAGAAATTAGGTAGGTAATTTTTAGTATCGTTACCCCCGGTGTCTCAAGAAATTATATCAATGGATGTTTTATTGCAAGTTCTTTTTTTATGAAATGTTCATTGACTTTTCAATTATACACAGTATTATTTACAATAAAAAAATTTAAAAAATACATTGATAAACAAAGTGTAGAAAGTAATGACACATTATCAAAAAAAAAAAAAAAAAAAAACTAATTACTAATTGAAATACTATTCGTAAATAACATAAACAAATAATTAAGAAATAACTATATTGAGGTTATGAACCAGTTTTGAGCAGACCTACACTATATTTTCCAACAATAACTTTAATGAAAGTAATATCTTTAGCACCGCCTTGCCGGGCTCAACCATTCCGATCATCAACAATAACATATCTTTATTATTTACTTTAAGCTAATTTTTCATCAATAAAAATGTTATAGACACACACACACTACACAACATCATTTCACACGTACAAACTTCATTATATAAACACCACTATTTGAATTAATTCTATCAGGCAGAAGAACAGTTGACGTGAGTTCAACAAAATTCCAAAATAAAGTTTATTTGTTTTAGGGTTTCAACTAACTTTTTTAAAATTGATCTACTGAAAAAGGTTCTAATACCTGGCTGATGGTAGGGAATATATTTGTCGAATTTGTATTCACCGCAGCCTCCAGCTTCATCTAAAGCTCTGATTCGATATGCTAGCAACAAAAAAACTAGCTTTGAAAGTTTGAACCTCGTTCTTGAGTAATCGGATAATGAACTGCTTCGTTTCGTTCTAAGCGGACTAACTCGCTTCACGAGTATGTTATTTTGCATTTTGATAGATTTTTGGTAGGCACACCAAATTTGCTACAGTGTAGTGCAAAAAACAACATTTGCTGAATAATATCCCATATTTATTGTTTTAGATAAAAAATAAAAACAGTTAATTCTAGTACGTCTCAACAAAAATTTACTTTCAGTCAACCCCCCCCCCCCCCGTTATTATTATTATTTTGTATTAAATTATCCCCCCACCCTGGACTATTTTGTATAGCGAACTCGTCTGAGCAACGTAGAAAAATAAAGTATTTACCAAATTTGGACCAAATAGGACGTAAAATGCTGCTGTTAGAGATATTACAAGCACATTAATACAGATATATTGTTTAATGAGACCAAAAAAAGTGTTCAGGGGGCCAAGTTCCGTGCTCATTCACAACTCCAGACCTTAGGTCTTACTAAAAGAGTCGCTGCAATATCTCATCTTTCTATGGAAATTTAATACAAATAAATCAATATTATTGTTCTAATCGAAAACACTTTCAGCATTTTACTAAATTTATTAAAATCGTTAGAGTCCTTAATATATTTTTTAATTATTTTGTTATTAATTTACCAGCCTTCAAATGGTCCTGGTCATTAACAGGGCCATTTGAAGGTTGGTAAATTAATTAAAAAATTTACAATAATGGTCCAGGAAGTAGGAGTCACAATGAACCTTAATATATGTCAATAATGTATTTGGAATACTATTGCTTTTGGAAAAAATCTATCACTTTTATATCTTAACCCTACCTTTATAGTGGCACGGTGAACTTTCAAATGTTCACATATTATATAAAAAATAAACAAAACTTTAAACACGTATATAGTATACACTCTTTAACAGCACTCTTTAACGTTAAGGTTTCGAAATAACTTAATAAACTCAACATTGACGGTATTTGAAACATTATTTCGTTTTACAAAATATATTGAGAGAATTTGTAGAACACTCAGTCTCAAACCCTGGTTCACTCCGTTACAATCGAAGACGAAAAACTCGCTTTAATAATTTTGCACCTCAACGTTGCAGGCTTGGATTATGGACTGCTTCGCTTCGTTGGCAGCGGAGTTTTCATCTAGTCAATAAAACAATAAAATTTGCAGATTAACCAAAAAAAGTTACATTCTAGTATTAAAAATCTCTAAATTATCATTACTTTCGGCCAAAAAAAGTGCCTCCGATTGATGGATTTTTGCTTATCGAACTGGTTAGAGTCACTTGTAAAACCAACATGTGAACCAAATCCGGAGCAAATCGAATGTGAAATGTGACTGTTACAGTTCTAACACTTATAAATATATTCAATTTTTAATGATTTCCCGAAATGTGTTCTATCACTGGTGCTCATTGACTACTCCCGACCTTAGGTATCACCGTAAAAGCCACTGCAATAGCTCATATTTCCCACAGAAATTTGCTAATAAATGAGTTAAAAAGTCGTGGCACAAGGGCGGAAATACCCAACAGTTTTATAGATCCCGTCACCCTAAAAAACCAAAACTTTTTATACTAAATACTGAGAAGTAACTTAGGCAGTAAACCCCAAATAAAATATTGCAGAACTCATTACAACTTATCAGGCAATAAAAATAAACGCAAACACAATTTGTTACCAAAAGCGTTTTATAGCGTACGTGAATGAAGGGCGCGGGCAGTTCCCTACGACGCCAGTCCATCCCTATAATTTTATTGTTTAGAAATCATAAAGTTTACTGCCTCCGTGAGTTTTCTCATCAAATATGTATCTTATAGTAAATAGCCAAGATAATATGTTCGAATATATCTCTGTTTAAACAGAATTTCCAAATCCTTGTTGTAAAATGCTATTTACTGCTCTTCTTTTTATCGGGTTTTGTTGCCTTTGTTTGTTGGTAGTGAGTATTATCTTTCAAAAGTAATAAAATTAGTAGAATTATTTTTTTCACCTCAGCTACTGTTGTTGCACATTTTATTTCCGATTTGGTCCGACTTTGTACACACGTTGTTTTTCCAAATGGTTCGGACGAATTCGTTAGCCAAAACATCCATGATCCGGAAGCACGTTTTAGAATTTAACTTGTTCGGAGTTATATCCACAAAAATAAATATATTAGATTATTCTGCAAATTTAGTTTTTTACGGTACGTTTGGTTCCCCAAAAATGGATAAAAACTTAACACATCATAAAGTGATTTATTTAGTTTTTTGCCTTACTGGCCTGGATATATTTACATAAATACCTTAATTCCTTGTACTGTTCGCAGTCTTGTTTTGATCACTCTTTATTCGGTGACGTACGTTTCGCCTATTTTTGCAGGCATTTTCAAACCATTTATCAAAAATGTTCAAAATGATTTGCACTTGTTTAATGCGCGTCAAAAAAACTATAAATTATATATAAACACTACAAGGTACTGGTAACAGTACATGGTACTGATACAAGGACGGGCCAGAGTGCACGTGTGCGAGTTGTTATTTTTAAAATAAACTACACGGCATACTCATGCCACATTACGTGTGTTTGTGTTTTTGTGTTAATGTTTGTGGAGTGTTTATGTATAATTTATAGTTTTTTTGGCTTACATTGAACAAATGCAAATCATTTAAAAAAATTTAATAAGCTGTTTGAAAATGTCTGAAAAAATAGACAAAACGTACGTCACCGAATATAGAGTGATCAAAACAGGACTGCGAGCAGTAAAATGAATTAAGGTATTTATGTACATCATAAAAGTTCATGGTTCAAATCCACTTGGGGGATTTTACCGTGGTGGCAACTTTTAATCCGTGGCCGACTGTCGGGATACAAACACCGCTGACAGGGAAGTGAAGCAGTCTATAATCCGAGGCTGCGTCTAGGTGCAAACTAGTAAAGGGAGATTTGCTGCTGCGTGCGGAACGAAGCAGCGAATGAGCCGGGGATGGAGGCTGAGGTGCAAACAAATTGTACTAATATATTTTGTACCAATTTCCCAAATAGTTGACTGAAACACTAAAACATATACACCTAATTTTGAAAATTCGCTCAATTCACGTCAGTGGTTAGTCCCGCTCTCAGCAGAAAATCCTTCCTTTACTAGTTTGCACCTATTATTTTACCAACTTTTGTAATTTAAGACATCTGGTTGGCGCTTTTGTAACAAATCCATAACTGAAGTAATAGAAACCTCTGTTTACGTCTACAAGAAAATTAGCCTATAAACGGAAAGTTTTGATCTATAACATGCCATTAAAATTTGCGTATCAAACAAATTCAGTGTTGTTAAAAATACTTGAATTGAGTAGTTTTAACAGCAAAGAATTTTAAATACCCTGAAAATATAAAAAATAAGTACTTTCAATCAGAAGTAAAAAAAAAAAAAAAAATCAGCAAAACAACAAAATATGATTTAAAGGGGTAAGTGAAGTGTTAAATTAGATGGCATCAAGTTCGTGGTAAAGTAATAAAATTTAGAAAAAAATATTTCAGAGAAATTGTGTGCATAAAAAGCTTTAAAAACTTGCTATGAGTATCTTAAAATATATTTTCATTTAAAGTACGCAAATCAAGAGATGGTTACCAGTTTTGGGGAAGTAGTCAGCTCATTACATTAACATTTGTAATTTGGCAAGCTATTACTATTGTTTCTTAATAAAAATTATATTAACGACTGACGTCATACTTAAAAAAAAATATATCTTTTTTTATTTCAGAAGATTGCTAAGAATCGCAAGTTTGCTGGTTCTTTCAAACCATTTTTTAAATTCCTGTTGCCTGTATCTAAAAAGTAATTTTTAACTATACATTAATTAAGGGTATCTCTCTATTTTGAGGTTACGAGTAAACCTACATATTTTACAGTAAATACACTAAAAATAAAATTGAATTAAAAAGTACAAATTTTAAAATTCTAAAACGATTAAATAAATAAAACAAAAATAGGATAAATATCTAGCCTTGCCATTACACTAAAATAAAAAACTATATATATTATCATATCCAAATTCCTGGCATAAAAACAAATATTGAACTTCGTCCATACACATAGGCTACATGATCAGATATGCGCCAGGAAGGCCTAATTATCACGTTTTCCGCCAGTTTGTTACACTTCACTCACAGGTGGCATTCACTTGATATATTTAAACCCAGATATATTTAATTTTGTAATATCAATCTTTAAACTAAAGTTATTTGGTAATCGATTTTAAATTTTTGTATTCTCTTCTATTATTTCCATACTTAATCTGATCAGCCAATCTATCAGTAGCTACGTATCGAATACCTTGAAAATAGGAAAATAAATATAATGACTTCCTTTTGTTATAGAGAACATCCATTTTGTTTCTAATTTATTACAGACCCTCAGCCTGGAATAAAGCCAGGCAATCAGAACTGATGTAAATTCATAATTTTTCATCTTATAAATAAATATAACTTTATAGGTTATAGAGTTTTCTACTTTGTTGCAATGTTCACTGCAGTAAAGAATGTATTAATATATTATAAATGTTCAATTTAATATCAAAGATGAAGACGAATTGCTTAAAAAACTAACTTTTAGTTTTAATGAAAATAGAAGGCTGCTAATTTGTAAGATAATTGGTACAACCACCACTTAATTTACTTATCAACCAAAGTCTCCTAAAATTATAATTAAAGCTTGTAAAATTTTGAACTTCGTGTTCGTTTATATACTAAAGTTCATAATACCGTAATTTTGAAGCATATATAAAAATTTGGATACCAGATGTTAACTTAATCTCTTATAAATACAAACGGTTTTATTTTGTGTTATAAATGAATGTAATAATTTATTAGAAAATGTTTTTTAACTGTTTATAAAGAAATATAATCCAGAGTATATATTATCATTCGATATCAAATGAAAAACCTAAATGCAAAATTAAAAAAAAACATATTGAAATAAATAGCCTAGAGGACTATGCTTATGTTAAAAAAGACCTAAATCCCTAACTCGTTTTGCAGATTAGCTGTTTCTAATTAATTTAGTTTGTGAAATCGTTTTAAGTCATTATAGGCTATATTTATTTATTATTCATGTAATTTATTTTTGTGGGCGAGTTTAAGTCTTTATTTATTATCAATTTAATTTATGTTTGTGGGTGAGTTTAAGTCTTCATTTATTTTTAATTTAATTGTTTTTTCTGCCTAGTTTTGAGAATTTAATAACTATTCATTTAATTTATTTTTTTGACTAGTTTTAAATCATTATTAATTTCTTATTTAATATATTTTTTTGAACTAGTTTTATTTAAGTTATTATTAATTATTCAATTAGTTTATTTTTGTTTACTAGTTTTAAGCCGTTATTATTATTAGTAATGAAGTTTAATTTTGTGGACTAGTTTAAAGTAATTATTCATTTAATTAGTTTTGTGGCTTGTTTTAAGTAATTATTAATTTAATTAATTTTTATATGGGCTGGTTTTAAAACATTAATTGTTAATTTAATTTATTTTTGTGGACTAGTTTAATTAATTACTAATTAGTTATTTATTTAAGTTTATGGACTAGTTTTAAGTCAGTATTATTATTGTTCAGTTATTTACTATTCATCTATGTATCTAATTCCGTAAGCCCGAATTTGCAAATGAAATTGTGAACGAACGGTAGGTCGTAGAAAGCTGGGAGAGGTCTCATTTTAGAGGTCTGAAGTTTTGGGGGAAAATATTCATTTTTGTTAATTGTTTCACGAAAATTTAATATGGAATAAAATAATTACCATTAAAATAGCGTGGGAATATCTAGGTGTAAATCAGGTGATTTTAGTATTAAAAACAGGTGAATGTATATAAATTGGAAAATTCAGTTATCATAACAACACCTGAATGTGCAGTTTTGTGATGTGTTTTGATATTGTAGCTGTGTTTTTGTTTCAAAGTAAGAATTAAAATCAAAGCTTAGGCAATATGATTAAACACATTATAAAATTATTTCAACTGTACTTTTTTACTGTAATGAATAACGTTGGAAGACCACCTCGCAAAGGTAGGCCATCACGAAGAGGCTCCTAGAAATCTATATATCTAATTCCGTAAGCCCAAATTTGCAAATGAAATTGTGAGCAAATGGTAGGTCGTAGAAAGCTGGGAGAGGTCTCATTTTAGAGGCCTGGGCATGAAGTTTTGGGAAACATTATTAATTTTTCTCAATTATGCACTAAACATTTTTACGGAATGAAATATGTCCTATTTAAATAGCATGGGAGTCTAGGTTTAAATCTGTTTATATCTCTTATTGTTAAAACAGCAGATTTTATATAAATTAGAAAAATCATTTTGTGATATGTTTTGTTTTTGTAAAAATGGTTGTGAAGTAAACAAAACAAAGTGAAAATTACAATCAAAGCTTTTGAACAAAAATTTGTCACTTTTAAACGTTAGGTACCATTTTTCTCAATTATGAACTAAAACGTTGTTATGGAATAAAATATTTCCCATTTAAATAGCATGGGGATCTAGGTTTAAATTTGTTTATATCTCTTAGTATCAAAACAGCTGATTTTATATAAATTGGAAAATCATAACCACACCTGAATGTGCATTTTTGTGATATATTTTGTTTTTGTAAAAATGGTCGTGAAGTAAATAAAACAAAGTAAAAATTTTAATCCAAGCTTTTGAACAAAAATTTGATCCATTTAAACTTTAGGTAATAATAGTAAATGTACGTGTAAGTGTGTTGTTAATTGCTTTCACAGTAATGAATAACGTCGGAAGGCCACCACGCAGAGGTATTGTTCTTCGAAATGAGAACAACAGGCGCCAGATTCGACGTGATATTAATGCAAGAAGAAGAAATGAGCAGCCGGATGATATTCCTATGTATAGATTACCACTTTTAAATGAGGTAGCAATACACAACCTAGAACCAATAAACAATGCATGCATTGTGGTGCATTGCACTTCACTGATGAATCGACGAATGGACACTACAACTCTTGCTGCCACAATGGCCTAATACATCTACCACAGCCTCAAAATAACAATGAGCTGCAATAGTTATTTAATAATGCCCATTTTATGAAAAATATAAGACAGTATAATAGCACTATGACATTTGCAGCCCTCTCGGCTACACAAAAGGAAGTACCAGGTAACGGACCATATTACTTTAAAGTTCAGGGCCAAATTCAACGTTATATTTCAAACTTATTACCAATTGATGAGCAAGCCCCTTCACATGGACAGTTATATTTCATTGATACTGCAGTTGCAAATAATCTTAGACTACAAAGAGCGGAAAATTGTGAACTCAAATTGGAAATAGTGACACAATTATCGGACATATTATCAGATAACCCCGATTCACAATCCTACAGAAAAGTTTCCGAAATTATGACAAATGAAGGCAAACAAAACATTGTACTTAGATTTGTAGATAACATTTCTATGGATCTGAGGCGATTCAACAAACCTACCGCAGATGAAATTGCCGGAGTGTTTAATTCGGAAGAAGGTGAAACCCCGCACAATCGCCATGTAATAGTATATAACCGCCAAAGTGGACCTAAGCTTTTATCGGCATTGAGCCCACATTGTGACCAAATGCTATATGCTCTATTATTTCCAAACGGAGAATCCGGATGGCTCCCACAAATGACTCACAATGGGCAACGAAGACAAAGAATGCGCGAAAAACTCACTATGTTACAGTTTGCGTGCTATAGACTTGCTGTTCGGGTATGACTCTCAAATATCCATGCTGAAAAAAAAATATTTCAACAATATATTGTCGATTTGTACACGAGAGTGGACAGTGATAGCCTCAATTGTATAAGACAGCACCAATCACAGCTTAGAGTTGAACATTACCGAGGATTGCAAGATTTTGTATTGAACAGAGCACAGTTAGAAAGCGTCACTGCGTATAAAATTGTTGTCTTGCCATCTTCATTTGAAGGAAGTCCGCATAACATGACTCAGTGATATCAATATCCAATGGCTATTGTGCAAAAATACGGTAAGCCAGATCTATTTATAACCATGACAAGCAACCCTAAGTGCACAGAAATATTCTCTTCACTTAAAGAAAATGAAACTCTAGCTGATCGCCCAGATATTGTTTCCAGAGTATTCAGATGCAAACTGAATGAATTAAAAAGGGATCTACTAAAGAATAACGTGTTCGGAAATGTTATTGATTATGTGTATGTAATAGAATTCCAGAAATGTGGCTTACGTCATTGTCATATGCTTCTAATCCTTGACGAAGAATCAAAATTTCGTGAACCAGCCCAAATAGACCAATGTGTTTGTGCAGAGTTACCTAAGCCCAATGAGTTTCCAAGGCTTCATGACATTGTTGTACGGAACATGATTCATGGGCCATGCGGAGTGCGAAATCTCAATGCACCTTGCATGAAGGATGGAAAATGCTCAAAAAAATATCCTAAAGAATTCTTTTATGAAGCAGTTGAGAACAGCAATGTATATCCACTTTACCATCGACAAAACAATGATATTACAGCCCAAAAAGGAGTTAACCTGGTTGACAGTAGAGATGCTGTGCCATATAATCCATATATATTGATGAAATATAACGCTCTCATAACCGTTGAAGTTTGCTCAAGTGTCCGATCAGTAAAATAATTATTTAAATATGTATATAAAGAATATGAATCAGCTTGCTTAGAATTTGTATATAGTGTACAAAGTGATATGCTCAACTTTGATCAAACAATCCGCTTTGCCAATATGCGGTATGTTAGATCTAATGAGGGTATTTGGCGACTACCCTCAAATGAAATGCACGAATGGCAATGGATATTACATACAATAATTCGCTTAGCTGTTCATGAAGAAAGACATTAAAATGTTTATTTCAGTGCTGGAAATGAATAGGAAGCTCTTCAAACTTTGGCGGAAAATCATACAACACTGACAGCGTGGTTTGATTTAAACAATCGAGATCCTAATGCATGCCAATATTTATATTTATATATTCCACAGCACTACAGATTTGTTTCAAACAAATGGGTACGTCGTCAAAGATGTGGATCAAAAGTAATAAGCAGATTGTACAGCATAGCACCAAACGATCAAAACAGATTTTCCTTACGTATATTACTTCTAAATGTTAGAGGAGCTACATCATTAGCTGATCAACTAGTTTACAATCAAATGACATATAACTCTTTTAAAGAAGCTGCAGTTGCAAAGGGACTCCTTCACGATGATGCAGAGTGGAATCGTTGTTTAGAGGAATTACAAAATAGTCAAATTCCTAAAGAGTTAAGAGATTTATTCGCATACACTTGTTGTTTCTGTGAGCCGACATCGCCACTGCCGCTTTTGACTTCTTTTAAAGAAACATTCATAGAGGACTTACATGAAATGAATGTAGATGAGGATGAAAATGCAGCCTTGCAAAAAATAGACACCATTCTTAGAGAAAACGGGTTTGAATGTGCCAGCCTCAATTTACCAGTACCTCGAAACATAAACCTTATGAATATTTATTATAACGTAGATCAAGAGTCTGTACGAGGTGCCGAAATGTACTCAAAACTTAATTATGAACAAAAACTGCTGTTGATCGCATTCTCAATGCCATATCAGATAATACAGGAGAAAGACTGTCTTTCTTGGAGGCTCTAGGTGGAAGTGGTAAAACATTTGTATATTCGTGTCTTCTACATCTACATATAATCCGAGGAAGAGGTGAGATTGCATTGGCAGGTGCCTGGACTGGAATAGCAGCATTACCTTTAGATGGAGGAACCACCCTTCATCATTTGTTTGGACTCCCTATAACTGTACAGCAATCATCTGTCTAATTGGTTAAGGTAAATTCTGAATAAGCATCTACTTTGAAGGATTCTGCAGTTATAATGAAGCATCCATGGTTCCAGCCCCTGTTTTTGATTGCATTAGTCGTCTGTTGAGAGATATCATGAAAAGTAAGGATCCCAATCTTTTTAAGGTACCGGTACCAATGTGAGATAAAGTAGTACTTTTTGGAGGTGACTTTCTAGGCAAGTATTACCTGTGGTGCCACTTTCTAGCAAGGTACAGATAATTGAAGAATGCCTTCAGATAAGTAAAATTTAAAAAAATGTAATTATATTGCATTTGAAAAAAAAAAACATTCGTGCAAATCAAAATGAAACTACATTTTGTGATTGGCTTTTACGGGTAGGTAATGGGACCTGAGAAAGCAATAGAGCAATATCGGCAATCAACATTCCTGATAATTTTGTACTCTCTGGTTGTACAATTGTACAACATGTTTATGGCGACTCATTAACTCTAAAAAATATTCAACACTACTCTAATCAAATAATAGTATATCCCTTAAATGAACATTGTGACAATTTAAATTAAGAAGTCTTACAAATCATCGAAGGAGACTCCAAATAATATTACAGTATTGATGAGATAGTTTAAGTCCCAGCAGAGAGGTTGAACGTACCAATCGAGTTTATAAATTCAATAACACCATCAGGAATGCCACCACACAAGTTAGTTTTAAAAGTAGGTTCAGTAGTGATGCTCATAAGAAATATGAACCTTGGATCTGGATTAGTTAATGGAGTACGAATGGTTGTGTTAGGTATGTCTGAAAAAAGTATAAACTTAGAAGTAATTACTGGAGTAGGCAAAGGCAACATAGTTTGTATGCCAAAAATAAAACTAATATCTACAGATCCTAATATGCCCTTTAAGTTTACAAGGATTCAATTCCCATTGAGATGAGCTATTGCTATTACTATAAATAAAGCGCAAGGCCAAACTTTCTCACAAAAGTTGGTATTTATTTGAAGAGACTAATGTTTGCACATGGTCAACTTTATGTTTCCTTCAGCCGGGTAAAGCGGCCAGATGACGTTAATACATCCAAGTAAAGATCAAGGAAGCGACCAAAATTGACACTATACAATACATGTTGTTTACAGAGAGATTTTGTTGTAATGTTATTTTGTTGTTATCTAATATTATCAGTTTAAAATTTTGAAGATCACATTATTATTGCGTTTTTTAAGTTCATTTTTAATAAATTCAAAGACCTTTACATATTTAGTTAATATCTATGAAGAGTATTGAAAAAATGTTTCCTTAGTTGTCTTACCATTAAAATGTTTATATAATAAACCGCTTGCACAGTGCTTTTAAATTTAAATTTTAAACAGAGCAGACATAAAAAATTATGCACCTATGTAATAATTATTGTGCTTAATTCACAAATTTTAAATGGTAGTTTAAGGTACGGTAACTCATGCAACTAACAATTTACTCAATAAATATATAATTATATTAGTACAATATATAGGGGCTATTGCCCCTACGAGCCACTAGTTTGATTTATATTTGTCGTCTAGTTTTAAATATAGTTTTAACATGTTTTCCCAAAAACGACTTAACGCTTGAATACAATTTTAAAACTTTGTTAATAATTTATTTAATTTTGTCTTGCGATGTTTGGTTTTGTTTCCCTAATTTTGTTGTTGTGTTTTACGATTAGAGACTTTCTTTGTTTGTGATTTGTTTATAACGAAAATTTTACTAATAAATAGTTTTATCTTTATGTTACTGATTTGAAATAGTTTTATTTCTATTGTTAATTATGTTTAGTCGTAGTTAAAATAACTGTTTGTTCTTCGTTAAGTATGTTCAGAATTTATTTTTGATAGTAACTACTTTTAATTGTATTACGGTTTGTTTCTCTGATTTTTACATATGTTACTTTTACTAACATTGCTTGATGCATAATATATGTCAGGTAATGATGAAAGGATGGGGTTTGGCCTAATCAAAATAAAAAAAGAAAACAGACCTAAAAGAAAAAGAACCCGTGACAGTGTTGGAATTGGTGTTGGTGTTTGGAGTTACTGATAGACATTAGAATATATTTTTCAATGTAATGAGTTTAGTATAAACTTACAAAAAATATACCTACAAGTAATAAAACGAAAATAAAATTAAGTAAATAATTTGAAACATGAAAACCTATTATTATAAGAAAAGTTATTACTATTGATATTGGTCCAGTTCTCAAAATTTAGACGGAATAGAAGTGCATTGTTTTTTTTCGAAGTTTAAAATAATCAAAATTATGAAAACAACAGTTTGATCACAAGTTTCTAAATACAAAATGTATCATGAAATAGAAAACTTTAAGGCATTGTTCAACCGGTATTTTCAAGGAAAATCGCTGCTCCCCATCTCATCTGTTTACGCATCACAAAGAGTAGAAATACAACAAAATCTCAAAAGATTGAGATGTTGTAAATATTGAATAGCAAATAACTTGCATTGGGGAAATATTTCTTGCTGCTTAAAAGCTAATACCTTAAACAACATGTATCAAGAAGTAAGATAGGGAGTATAACAAATCAAATTACCGAAAACAAATATTTCAAAACTCATTACGACTTCTCTGGCAATAAAAATAAACGCCAACACAATTTATTATAAAAAAACGTTTTAGGGCGTATCGAACGTGAAGAAAGGGCGGTTTCCAACGACGCCAGATCCACCCTCCAATTTTATTGTTTAAAAATCATAAACTTTACAACCTTCGTGAGGTTTTTTAGTTTATTGCTTCGTCATCTCGCAACGAATAGTAAAGATAATGGAGTGGGTTTTATCACCATTAAAACCATTGTAAATAACTTTTACATAGTACGTAGTATTCTATTAAAAAAACTGGTTTAACAACTAGGCTTTGATCTCAAGTTTTTTTATGTTGTCTTTTATCTACAGTAATGTTTACATCAGGTTATAAGTGACAATTAAATCCGCGTAATATATTCACCAGAGAACACCAACCGTACGCAATTGTTCTACTTTCTATTCTTTATGAACCTCTTTTTTCTGCATTTATAGGTTACTAGGGGCTACATCCCTGATCGATTCCGTCACCAATTCAGGCGGCGACCCATGGTGAAGCTAATGCAAGCATATTATTGTATACTCTGATATTTTCACAGAAATTAATATTGAGCAGTGACCTATACATAGCTTATGTAACAGAGATTAAAATAGGCAAGACAATAATTAGAATGTCGGCGTGCATTGTAATTTCTCTATTAATATTTAAATAATCAATAATAAACTAGTGAAACAATTTTGATATTATAAACCACAGTGAACAATATAATATGTAACACCAGATGTTTCATTTATATTACAACAAGCTTTTTGTTTAATTTACCTCATCTAAAGAAACTGTTAGTTGTGAAAGGTAAATACCTGGTTCTAAATTTGCCAAATCGGTTGCAAATAAACGTGTTTGGATTCATCGTAGGACTAACCTAAAATTATGTTACGTAAGTTTTTATTTAAATCAACTGTTTTATTTATAATATGTAACAACAGATGTATGAATTATAAAACAGTAAGCATTTTTTCGTTGATTTTTGTGTTTGCTTTTAGTTTGTTAATCAATAGTGATACAGGTTTGTGTAGCCTATGCTTTTAGTTGAAACAGGTTTACGTACATTAGTGAATCTCAACAAACTAAGAACTACAAATAGCACGACAAAGTTCAGATGGTGTCACAGCCTTAAATCTCAATCATGTATTTAGCCTAAGTTTATTTACACTAGCAACAGCATTCTCAAATTTACTTAAATAGAGCATTTTTTGTGTAAGGATATTGGGTCGAGCATTGAAACAAGATAGACTTCTGGCTGCTTAAAGCGTTAGTTTTTTCTGTCCTAAGTACAATAGTAGACATTTCGTGCGGACAGCCGTAACAAGGACTCTTCCGGGCCTACAACTATTGAGATGAGTTGCTGACTTGAGTTGTGAATCGACTAGTTCTTGTAACCCCGTTACGTAACCATATACTGCCTTCTCATTGGTCTGTTTTAATGTACAACTTTAATTAACTACCAATGAAAAACTCGCCTCCGCATCCCAGCCCGCAACCAGCACCTTCCCACCAAACGCTAAGGCCATCATCGCATACAATACCTGAACATTCTATAATTTGTAAGGAACTCGGAAACAACTTGTATATATTACAGTTATTGGATTTTATAACCACTAAACATTTTTCAAATTAGTTTAACAAACAAGCAAATAGGCCTAAGAGTATAATTCTGATAAAATTGTAGACGTAATTAAATTTGTCAACAACTTTTTCTGGTATGTTCTTGTTAAAAGGAAAATATGCAAGGACCTACGAAGGTTCGGATTGGTTTTATTTAAGTACTTTCGCTGTGTTCTGAGCTATAAATAATTAATTACCTTTGTAATGTATCGTTGTTATTTTCCGTTCTTAACTTCAAGAGAAGTTATTATTATAATTGCACTAATGATGAAACATGATACGTTACACAAAACACGTGTGACGCCTGACTAATTAGTTTGTTGATTTACCTTAAATATTTATTAAAAGTTTTAACAACCTGCCTACATTTTTATCTACTTAAATATTTCCACTATATGTGTTATAAAGTAGTTCTTTTATAAAAAATACTAATTTTATCATTTTTACCCAATTAAAATCGGTAGGACTATTGCAGTGACTATTATGGTGAGACCAAAGCCTTGGAGTGGTCAACGATTACCAATCATGGTCCCCAAATTTTTTTGGATTGTCATTAGAAATTGTATTCACACTCTAACAGGCTCATTTTACTTCCGATTTGGTCCAAATTTGTTACACACGTTGGTATTCTAAGTTGCTCAGGCGAGTTCATTAGCCAAAAACTCTAACAAACGGAAACACATTTTTTTTGACAGAAAGTAACATTTATAAGATTTTCGCATAAACATTTTTGCTTTTTTAACTAAAGAAATAAATGTAGGATATTACTTTGCATATTTAGTTTTCTATACTACCCCATCTGATTTCAGATAGGTCCATCTGGTAACCCCAAAATCGGTGAAAACGTAAAATACCATAAAGTACCCTTAAAGTACCCCTGCGGCCTGCCAGAAAAACGAAGAGGACCATAATCATAGGGCGTCCGCCCATAGTCCTCCATAATACGCAGGTCGAGGAGCAAACTCGCAAAGCTAAGTCCATAATCCCAGGCAGGAAACATTATAAAACTGTATAATATAGTTTAAATATTTAAAACTTGTTTAACACTTTAAAAAAAAGTTTACATATCTAACAGACGGTCGAAACCCCATTGCCTATTATTGTAATTATAAACAATATACAAATTTAAGAACTGAGCCTACTTAGGAATATTTATATGTTAAAGATATTTTTATGCTAAAAAGCTATTTAATAAATTACTGTTATTATTATTATTAATCCGCGGTTACAAGGTCGAGGTGCAAACTTGCAAAAAGAGTGTTTCAGCTGGGAGCGGAACGAAGTAGCGAGTAGACCTGGGTTGCAGGCTGATATGAAAAAAATTCTACTAATATATTTCGTACGCAGGAAACTATTCAGCGAATTCGTTAGTCGATCAATATAGTTAAAACTATAAAACATATAAATTTTATTTTGGAAATTTGCTCAACTCATGTCACCAATGCAGCTGTGTGATTAAATTATTTTAAATTAGTTATAATTATCGTTCTTACAGAGGTTGAAGAGCACTGTGGCAACAAATTCACACTGATTAATTAAATTACAAGAGAAAAAACATGGACCAAGACTGGGATTTGAACCCATTACCTTTGCCTTTCCGTGGCAACATTCTACCAACTGAGCTATCCTGATCCTCCAGATATGGTCGATGTTATCTCACTTGTACGGTTTTACTGCATTTATGAACTAATAGACTGAATACCTCGCATTGCGACATTGAAAACAATCTCAATTCTTTTTGAATCCTACAGTGGTGTCATTTATTATTATTTTTAATTTGTAATAAATTACCTGTTTACACGCTTCCTCAGCAAGGGTTAAATTACAAGTGAAAAAACATGGACCAAGACCGGGATTTTAACCCAGGACCTTTGTCTGTACGTGTCACACTGATTGAATAAAACTCCGAATTACTTAGAAGTGTAAAGCTCTGAGGATGATGACTATGTCATTGCAATGTGCATAAGGGTAGTAGAATAAAAATAACTTGTCATTAACATGGTTTGTTATTGTTTTTTTCCTTTTGGGTTTTATTAAATCAGTGTGTACATCGTTCTTAATGAAAACTTACAAAATAAAAGATCGAAACGAATAACATTCAATTACTACAATTATTTCAGACAGTATGAGCACAAAATACCAATATTATTATTTTCCTTTTCACCCCCTCTCTCAATATTACTGACGCCAGTTTCCTGCAGTTAGAGGTGGTCCCACTGAGCGAGACCAAGCAGCTGATATCCAGAAAACATTAAGGGAGTAGACGGTCGGACACAATCGTCACTATATCGTGGCCCTATAACTTATTGCTTTGAACACGTCAAGGCAGGAAATGTGCCACCCTACTTCCCCCAACTTAATAAACGAAAAAGCCTCACCAAATTAGCTTGGTAAACCATACATTGCAAGTCCATAGATGTATTATTCTGGACACCCTTTTCAGTCCAATATTTTACCTATACATTGTGGTAAGTTCGAATATAGTACTATGATTTTAGGAGCTTAAGTTTTGTACAGTACTCAAAAAATAAATATTTTATAATACTGTACTATCGGGAAAGGTGTCGTTTGTAAGTGGTTTATTTTGTGTAAATAAATTCAAAAATTGTTCTTCAGTTACCCAATTCTCTCCTCTACTTCAAAATGTTGATAAAACTAATTGAACACTTGCACTTTTCAAATTTATTTACAAGTTGTTCTAAAAGTCGTAGAACTTGTTTTTCTCGTTATTTTAAATACAATAAATTATTATCGTTTTACCATATTAAATGGTACTGAACTTCACAAATAGTATTCTTTTAAGAAGAACCTAAATCCACGCCCACTCACGTCAATGGGTGCAAATATGTAGCTTAGTTTTACGTTAATTAAGTTTGTTATAATTTGTTAGTTGTAGCTCTTGTATCACTGAGGATAACGACGTAGTCTTTGAGACACGTTTGATTAATAAAAGTTGGCCTATGCGAGAGAATTAATATCATTGTTATTTTTCTTTTAAAAAATCATAAGATTGTTTACCCGAGTGTAGCATTTAATGAATGATTTTAATGCAAATATATAGTATCAAATTTTAGGAAACATTTTTGCAACATACCAGAAAAATGTTAACAACAGCTTGTTTTTAGTTGCTTCACCTCAACCTAATAGAATATAATTATATTTACTAGTTTTTATTCCAGAACGTGTTAATTATGTTTTATTCTTAATCTTTTATTTTCGTTAAATGCATTAAACATACGGCAATGAACAAAATACAATCAAATTTGCATTACCAAAGCACAGTACAAAAATATTTGAAATTTTTAAAGCGAAGAACAGGCAATACAATAGCAAATACAAACATTCAGCAACTACACTGAGATCATTAAAATTACAAATATAATTTTAAACTTACACTAGCGTTAAAGAGGGAGTAACTCAAAGTTTTAAAATAATGTAAAACAAACATAGATACATGGTATTTAATGCAAAATAGGAATTCGCATACATAACTTCAAGGTAGACAAACAAGAAATAAGACTAAAACAGTAACAAGTAACTTAATTGACCAGCACCACATTTAGCAACATACTATTTTAACGGTATACTTGTAGATTTGCATTAAGAGATTTGTGTTATGCGAAACAGTTTTATGCGGAAAAGACTCAAATTTTTTAAAACAAGAAAAGACCATGGAATTAAACTTTCTTTCCCTAAGATTAGACATCTGTGCATGATTCACGAACTTAGCAGGGAGTCCTTCTCAAGCAATCATAAAACCGAATGTACGAAAAGAGTTTCTTCTCCCCATTCCATACAATGACGAAGCACATTTATTCGTCACGCGGTTTTCCCACGATTGAATTTCACTACCAACATAAGCAAATATTATAGCTAATATGTATTCTAAATTCTACAGTAATTGTACGACTCTAAAGCAGGTTGAAAATGCAAGCGTTTTTTATTGTATTCTGACGTAATTGTAAGACTATAAAGCATACAAGAGATGC